>ML806347.1:0-38314 GCA_009831015.1 Picea engelmannii | reverse complement strand
TAGCAATGGTCTCTTGTAGATCATCCTTTTTGTGGATCAATGGAGAGCTTCTTGTGGGAATATATTTTGGAGTATTGATGGAGAGCTTCTTGTGAGAGCTTCTTGAGCATTTTTGGTGTGGAACACTTGATGATATTGAATATCTATAGGTGACTAAGGTAACCATGGATATGTAATCCGAAATGCTGAGGAAAGTGAAGAAAAGAAGGCCGAAATGCAAGGAAGGATAAATTCTTTTGATGGTGCTTTCTAAGGTATGTTATTTACATGTCATCTCACCATTTTCGCTATAACTTTTTTTCTATAATGATTCTGATCCTAAAATTGCTATGAAAGTGAGAAAACATATCCAAGTATATGTGGTAAAAATTTAGCTTGTGGGTCGTTCTAGTTTGGGAGTTACACTCCGTGGAAAATAGGGTTTGTGTCTAGTCCTGAAACTAGTCAAAATCAGGTGTTTCGGGTAAAAACGTCATAAATTCTTCATAATAGATCCAAATTCAGTGAGACCAATTGTATTGGTTATATTACAGTCTGTAGTATGCTTTGTAACATTTTCAGATCTATTCATCAAATAGTTTGTGCGGGGCACGCTCTACAAGGTCACTCTCTAAAATAAGCCAAAATTCAACAAGGTATGCCATTTTTGCTATAAATCCTTTTTTGAGAGGTTCCATGTAGTTCCACTTAGAAGAATTGCATAAAACACACTGAAGAACATTGTGTATCAGTTTCATATCTTTATTTAGTACAGGTACAAAGTTATGATTATTTCAAGTTAGGGTTGTTGACTAATCCAAAACTAGTCATGGTTGAGACAAACAGTTGATGAGTTGTCACATACATGAGGTGTATAGTTGATGATGTTGGTACATATTGATGAGTAGTTGACACATGATTGGTATATACATGGTACATGGTTGTATGTACTTGTTTATGGTACAGGTTGATTATAGGTTGTTTGGCACAGGTTGGTGCATGGTTGATGCTCTTGTTTATGGTACAGATTGATATCTGTTGAGGATTGTTGCCTCATCTCAATTGGTGCTGAGAATGCAAGTTGAGTATTGCATATAGAGTTGGTTCTCTTGTAGAGTTGTACTCTATTCAGTTGTTGCTGATAAGCCCCAAGGATTGTAGTCCATAATAAAATGAAAATTATACATACATCTTGTGTTCTTTGTGTTCATTGCGGTGATGACTTGTTGATGATATATTGCTGATATGTGCTCACATCTAACTGGTTATAAATGGAAACAATGGGTAATGAATAAATTTTGAATGCTAAATTGATGAGTTTTTGTGCAAGAGGGAAGTTTTGGGAAAAAGATCCCCACACTCATTCACCCCCCCTCTAAGTGTGGTAGGTGTGTCCAACAGTATGCTAATGGGCCTGACAACCAGCCTCTTCAACATCAAATATCTCACCCAGAGAGACTACTCAAGAGCATGACAACCTGCCTCTTCGATAGCATAACTCTGAATACAAAACATAAATCCCTTACAATATTCTCTCTGTAAATAAGGTAATAATTAGATTTTCCAGATAGTCAAATCCCTTATGCATATGAGAAAAAATGAATAATCTCGCAAAATACACTAAGGCCAACAATATATATTGCATGCCTTCAACCCGACACTTGTCACCTTCAAAAGTAGCTTTAGCCACTTGGTGACTCGTTCCCCACCCTCGGGAACTTAGGATAAAATAATTATCCACTACATACACTTTCCTAGAAATATTAATAAGATACTCCCTGGGACCTAAGTCTCACCCCCTTTTCCCTTTTCCGGTGGAGTTAGCCCCCCATCTCTTTTCATCCGAGTTGAGTCTGTGCACAACAATGTAATATTATCAATGACTGAGTATGATTCCACTTTACATGGATATGTGCACTGTCCTATTTTCATCCCAAATCACTAACCTCATAATCACACATGCTCTCTATCCTCAATACATATACATCCATATATGTATACATACATATATATGCATCTCAATCTGATGTGCACTTCCAAGTAGTTCTTGTGCAGTTACTCAAATGCACACAACACTGTGAATGTGTGCACCCTTCTTTTGATGTGCAATCTCGCACACTTAGGTATGAAAAACACTCTGAAATGTGTGCACCCTTTCATTGATAACAATTTTCCCACCCACTTACCTTGGTGCACATAAAACCAAACTAGGTTCCAATGACTCACCAACATATATGTACATTTACATTTACAATTGGTACCATGGCTCACTAGCCTATATGTATTGATTCAGGAGGATATAAAAGGGAAAAAATTCAAAGTCCTCAAATCTCAACAAAAATAACGCCTATTCGAAGTGCTCGTCGCAAGCTTCCCAACGACGCAAATGAAACCTCAAATGAAGAAGATATGGCCGGTCAAACTTGTGGTCAACCTAGTCAAATTCAACATGTCTGTACAATTGACGTCATCGCCAGTTCGTACAAGGTGACGTCAACATCACACATGGCAACACCACAATATACAACATCGCACACTGACTAAGCATTTTTGGTGGCCACTTGGGCCAAATGTTGAGTGCCACGTGGCACCCCCAGGTGTTGTTTATTACTCTTTCTAACTACTTCTTGGCTGACCTAGGTTCAGATTTGAACATGTTTCCAACAAAACCCTCTAAAACTATCGACCCACTTGGTAAACTAGAAGGCAATGCAACACACATAACGTACTGTGCAGTCTCACTTGAGATAGTTCTATGGGGAACTGCAATGCTCAAGTGCTTGCAGTCTAAGAAAGAGTGGGGATCTGGGATTGGATTTGATCTTCTTCAAGCCTTGATATGATTATTATCTCCATTATTCCTAAGATTCATTCATTTGTTAAGCTTATGCATGCATTCTAAAATATCTAACAAAAATTTTCATTCATCCATTCATAATCTAACTACTGATAGAAGGTAAGTATGCAATCGCATCACACATAACACAGGCTTTACTATGGTTCACCCCCTCCTGGGATACATCCACAAAGATTTGGATTCTTAGGCTCTTTTATTTAGATTTTTGCAACATATGGCACTGCGTGCACTACAATTCTGATCATACAATCAAGAAAGAGGTTCCACAACCTCTGTGAGGCAGACTAGATCACACTAGGCTCCTCATCCTGTGATCTAACCCTCAAGATCTAACTACCTTCCTCTTCTATAGCTCAACATCTTACAAAAAGGTATCGCAACAACTTATTACAATTTTGGGCCAACCACTTGGAACCAAAATCATAAACTAACCCCGACCTAGACCTCCTAGGTTCTTATTTATACTAATTTGCAATCTTCTTAGTTGTTACAATCTCTTACCAAAACCCTAACCCTATCATAGTTAGGTTTTATTTCCTGCATGCCTTGCATGTTTTCCTCCTTTGCATGCGATTTTTCCTCGCACGTGTTGTTTTTCCTACCAGTTGTTCTTTTCAAAAATTAGGCCTTTCCTTGCCAAAATTGGGTATTTCCTCAAAATAGTTCTGCGCCCAATAGGCCCCCAACACTGACATGTGGCTCATCCTGAGCCACTTAGTTAGTGCACGCTCCTTCTATTGTTGTTTCCAAAATTTGGAACTTCTCTGCTAGTTCCCTTCCTCTCGCCTTAACTTGCGTGGATTTTCTTGTCAGTGCCTCTATTGACCGCATTGTGATATCCTCATGGATCAGTGTTTCACTCTCTATGTGTGCCTATGCCATCCTCTTATTCTCCTCCTCCATCTGTGCGATCATCTGCATTGCTTGTTCCTAGAGTGGTTCCACTTCCGTTTGTCTCTCTTGTTTCTACATATGCGTGGATTTTAACTCTACTTGCAGCTTCTTTAACTCCCGATTTCCTTTCAAGTTCTCTGTAATTATCATTGCCTTCTGCCATTTTCTGAGCTCTTGTATGGCCATGCTAAGTATTTCTTCCTCCATGTCACACTGCTAGAATTTCTCATCCTCTTATAGGATTGTCCATAGCCGGGCACCTTTGTTGAATAATTCCTCCGCTCTGCTTTCTTGTTTCTCCAATTCTGCTATGTGGAGTGCATCTTTTTCATGCTTCCTCTGATCTCATACCTCAGGAGAAGTTGTAGGGGTTATTTTTTCCTTTATCTCCTCAATCTCTTTCCTATACTGATTGATGGTTTGTGCAATGAGATTGAGCTTCTCCTCTGCACTTTTGTTCTCTTCTTGCGTGTTGTTGGGGATGTGATTATACACCACTATTAGACCATGTTCCATTCTATTTGCACATTCTTTTTCCTTCTTGGTTTTGAGCTTGACCTGCTCGATTACCAGTTCTAAGTCTTCCTTGCCATTATTTGTCTCCTACAATTCTACCACATCTTTTATTGCACGTGATTGCGCCTCCTGCGCGATACTGACTTGAAGCTTGTACAATGCCTTAGTTGGTATTCTTTCCAGTATGAACTCCACCTGCGTTAGATCCTTCAATGGTGTTTAGGCTACGAATTCATCCATATGCAACATGTTGGGTGTGACTTGGAAGTTCAGCCTCACTTGCACTATGGTTTGGATGGTGTCTTGATCGCTCGACGTGGTCCTTGCCTCTGCTTCGGTTGCTGTGAGGAAGGGATATGTTCCCATTTCATGCCTTTACGATGATATTATCTACTCCAAGACCTTCCTAATGTCTTTCAGCTCATCTTGGATTCGATCTCTTTGGTTTTGGGCTTCTTCAAACTCCTCAACTGCGCGGTCCTATACTTTTTATTCCATGAGGTCGGTGTCATCCTTAATGATCGTGTACTCTGGCAGCTACGTGTGCACCTTGGCCTTCTTGTGTAACCCCCCTGTGTGTATAATTTTCCGCATGGGTGGCCTTGTTTTCTGTGGAGTGGGTGCCGAGGGGGTTTCTTGCATTGTTGTGTCCCACACCCCTTGTTCCTCTTGTGTTGGGGCAGTGCCCTTTTTTCCTTCCTATGCATCCTTCTTTGCCTCACTCCCCTTATTCTCTTGCACCAACTTCTGAATGTGCTTCAACTTTTTAGGTGCAATGATGCCTCTTGCAAGTGTCTTAGATACCCCTACTTCTACCTCCTTTCTCGTAGGCAGTTCCCTAGGAATGTCTGGGATCTTCTAGTCATCTTTCCAATCCCTCGTTACCATTTTTACATCTTCTCCATTGATGCAGTATCAGAGTTGCAACCATTCCTTGGCTGGATCCCTGCACGCCTATATCCACATGTTGTGGTGCGTCACCCTAATGTTTCTATGTTGTAATACTGCGTGACAACCTTTGGAGTAATCCTCAATGTGTTTTCTATGCTTTCTTGGATGTCGTTGAAGTACCACACAAAGGTACCTGCATTTCCACTTCTTGTTTTCGGGTCTGAAGTGTTCCTCATTGAGGTATACCGTGTTGCGTGGAAATGACCTATTATGTCGTAGAAGTAATAATATGGTGGCTCCCTCCACCCAATTAGTGCTATCAAAATTATTAACCAAGAATAATGAAATTTTGTCCCCAAGTCCTACATGTATTTGCAGTTGTCAAGGAACATATTCAATAGGTAGGGGGCCTAGCTAAGCATGGTGCCATTGGTGCACTAGGCTGTAGCTGCGACAACCCCTACTGGGACTTCCTCCTTGCAACACTTTCTTAATAGTTTGTAGGCCATAAGCTTTGTGACCATTCTTGTGGTTGCGTCATTGATTCTCTTTATTATTATATCGCGTGAGCCCCTCTCTGTGCCATATGTTTTATTCATCTCCTCGACAAGAGATTTCTCCTTTTTCTTGTCATCAAGGTACCACACGAGAATCTCACCCATGAATGACATACCTATGATGAATGCAATAAACTTTACATCGATTGAGATAGGTTTCTCCAACCACAAGAATCCTCCATGGAGGATCGCCATCAACTTCTTGGTGTAGTTGTTTACCTCCTTCACCCTACCAAAGTGGGGAATCTCCACCAAGTTGAGGATACTTGTTTTGGCCAGGCCAACTGCCCACTATTTTGGTTGCATCATGGGATCCCCAAACGGACTTGTCCCTATGATGTCAATGTAGAATTGATGCACAAATTCTAGGAATTTTCTAGCGTCGGCCACATTGTGGTTCGAATACTTTAGCTTCCCCACGCAACCAAAAAGTGTTGGTGGGAATTACACTCCCTCTGGGATGTGTGGTAGTATGATTTTTGTGTTGGGATGCTTGCACGAGAACCGTTCCATGGGTTGTTTTCCCTTTCTTCTGACCATCGTGCTAGAAGTCCCAACCTTCGCTTGTCTATGCTCTGTGCCAAAATCTGGATACCTAGTTATGTCTTCTACCAGTCCTTCCTGCTACTATGCAGACCCTGCTTCAGGTTGTGGGCTTTGCATCACAACCTCTGTTTGCTCGTTGGCATCGCCATTTGTTATGTGGGATACCTTGGCCCTCGAAGGTGGTTATAGGTTTCTTGAGTCACTTGTTTGTCGGCCTTGCTCACTATCATGTAAATCGATTTCCATGTCGGTTGTCATTGGAGCTTGTGCTTCCTCCTCGACTAGTGTGGGGCTCACTGGCTCGACCTGCAGGGAGGGGATCACGTCCACATCAACTATTCCCTCTCTATGAACCATTTTTTTCTTAGCCTCTACAGTTTCATGTGGTGCCCTAATGTTGCTTCGGGTTTTCCTTGCAGTTTGGCTCGGTGCACCAATATTCGGTGGTGCCATAATGTTTACTAGTTACTTTTTCTAAATCTATTTCGACTGGTTCGCACTGTGCTCTTCATCTCTTTTCCTATATTCTCTTTAGCTCTGTTAGTTCTCAATTTCACAATAAGTGTTATTGTGCTCGTGTTTCCCCTTTATATAGAGGGTGCCATAAATGTTGTGAAGCTTCTTGGAGAAGATTCCTGGTTGCGATTAATGCAATGAAGCTTCTCGTGTACATTTCATTTAATTTCATAAATGCCACCAGTTGGCACCTTTTTTCTGTAACCGTCACTTTTCATTTTTTTTGACCGTTGGTCTCTTTTCCGGTGCATTGAAATTTTAAGTGTGCAGTGTATTTCCGCTGCGATTTTTCCTTAGTGGGCAATGTTTTGCTTTTTGTCGCCTATATGTTGCGTGCAAACATTTTTCTTATCGTCGTGCCGAGTCCACTTTATCGGCGCACTGTAGTTCCCAGTATTTTTGTATTTTATGTCTTTTCTATTTTTTATTTCTTTTTCTCATTTCTCTCCTTTTTATTTATTTTTCTCATTTTTCTATCCTAGTCTCTACTATAGTACACTATGTACATGTTTTCTTACTATGATGTAACTTTTAAGTGCTAGGAGGTCAACTGTCCCTGTATAGTTTCAATCGACTCTCGTTGATCACGCCCTTCAGTTATGTTCATGCCAGATCCTTTAACTACACAGATCCCCCATCTGTGACAATATTTACTTCATAGGGACCTAGCCAATGCATTCTAAACTTACCAGGGTGTTGAAAAAATTTACTATCCTAGAGAAAGACTAGGTCTCCTTCCTTGAAACTCTTCCTCTTGATATGTTTTTCATGTCATGATTTGTCCCTTGCTTTTTTCACTTCTTGGTGAAATCATGCCATAATTCTATCCTCTTCCATCTCCTTTAGTTGGTTTAACCTCTCCTTTATTGCGCCTCTTTCTATCATGTTGGTGACTGCTGCTACGCACAAACTGGGTACTAGAAATGCTAATGGTACTACTGCTTCCTGCCCATACACCAATCTGAATGGTGTATGTCCTGTCAAATTCTTACATATAGTCCTGTATACCCATAATATTGCTGGTATTTTCAAGCCCCAATCATCCATGTTGACATTTCATATCTTTTCTAGAGGATTGTCCAAGATATTATTGAAAGCTTCTACTGTTCCATTTTCCTGAGGATGATATGGTGTACTCTTCTGGTGATAAACTTCAAACTCCCCAGTCATATCCCTGATAGTACTGTTGATAAATTGGGTACCTTGGTCACCCATCAAGATTCTTGGGCATCCAAACCTAGTGATCACTTGCTCAAATAAGAAGTGTGTTGTTGTCTTTGCACTGCAGTCTTTGAATGGTGTTGCTTCTGCCTATCTTGTTAAATATTTTTCCGCAATGATGATATATCTCACTCCTAAACTTTTTGTTGGTGGACTGATTATCCCAACAAAGTCTATTTCCCATTTTTCAAATACCTATAAAGTTATTTGTGGTCTTAGGGGCATCTCATCCCTTTTGTTGGGTTTACAAACCCTCTAGCATACATCACATGCCTGGCAATATTCCTTGGCATCTTTGTGAATTGTTGGCCACCATAATCCTACACACAACACCTTATGTGTGGTATCTTTTCCTACATGATATCCTCCAACTATTCCCTCATGAGATTCTGCCAAAATTCTAAGCCTTTCATTTTCGAGTACACACCTTCTCAAAATGCTATCTGCGCCTATTTTATATAAGTGTCCTGCAATCAGTTGATAGTCAACAACTTTTACTACCAAAATTTTCTTCTGCACAGTGCTAAACTCTTGTGGCGCAATCCCTGTACTCAAATATTTAATAATATCAGCAAAATATTCGTCAGCTTCTTGGACTGAAAATAATTGTGCATCAGGGAAGTTTTCTTCCAAATTGGTAGGTTCTTATCCATTAGTTACCCTGATTTGGTCCTGCATTCAACTTTCTTGGTTTGACTATCACTTTAAAGTCAAATTCTTGGAATAACAACAACCATCTACACATGCTCCCCCCCAACACTGGCTTATTGACTAAATATTTTAGGGCAGAATGATCTGTGAACATCTTAAAGTGTTTACCCAAAAAATAGTGCCTGAACTTTTGAAGTGCATACACCATGGCTAAGCTCTATTTTTTTGTGGTGTTGTAATTCTGCTCTGATTCTGACAATTTTTTGCTTGCAAATACTATAAGGTGGTCCAAATCCCCTGGTCCTAGTTGTGCCAGAATTGCTCCAAGTGCTATGGTTGATGCATCTACATGCACATGAAATGTCTTTTCCCAATCTGGGAATACTAGGATAGGTGTTGTGACCATATTTTCTTTTAAGGTGTCCAACCCTTGTTGACAAATTTTCCATTGGTGCAGTAATATACGCATACCCTTTGATAAATTTCTTGTAATATCATGTATGTCCCAATGTTTCTCTCAATTGTCGCACTGATTTTGGTGGTGGTATATTGACAATGACTACAATATTAACAGGATCCACTTGTAATCCTTGTTTACACACTATATGTACCAACAATATTCCAAAAGGTGTCCCCAAAATGCATTTCTTTATATTCAATGATATATGATATTGCCTTCATCTCTCCAACATTAGCCTTAACACTTCTAGATGGTATTTTAATAGACTATATACAATCCAGTCATCCAGATATATTTCTAAGAAATGATGTATAAACTCTTTAAAAGAAACTATGACTACTCTTGAAAATATGGTTGGTGCATTCTTTATCCCAAAAGGCATGACTGTGTACTAGTAGGATCCCCATTCTGTGGAAAAATCAGTCCTATACCTGTCTTCTAGGGCTATTTTGATCTGATGGTAACACGAGAATCCATCTGTAAATGAATATGCTTCACGACCTCCCACATTCTCTAAGACGTCATCTATGAAATGGGTAGGAAAATGATCATGTAGGCAAGAATCATTCAACTTTCTCAAATCTACACAAATCCTTATCCCCCTTTTCTTATTTTCTTGCACTACCATGGGACTTTTCCATTCAGATTCCTCTATTGCTTCTATGATACCAGCTTCCAATATTCTATCAATTTTTGCCTTCACTTTCTTCTTGTATACTGGGTTCAGTCTATAAGGTCTCTTTTTGACAGGTCTTGTCTCATATTTGAGAGGTATCTTCATATCTCATAGCTCTCCTTCTATTCCTTTCATCTCTATAAAGGTCGTTGGGAATAGGTCATTGTATTCACGCAATAACTCTGTTATTCTTTTTACTTTTTGTTCATCCCATTAGTCTCCAATACTGGCCATTTTAGGATTATCAGTTGTGCCAATGTTGACTTTATTCACCTTGATTGGTGCAACAAATACTTCTGATTCTAGAGATGGACCTTCCACTTCTATTTCTCCTTCAATTTTTGTAATCTGAATATTGCATGGGTCATCTTCATCTGGTGATTCCTCTTTAACATGATAGCATGACAATGGTTCTTTGATTGCTTGTTTGTTCTATTCTTGATACTTTGTTATGAGTTCAACCTCTGGTTCCTTAATAAATATCACACCTTTTATTTTCTTCAGTGTTGAATCAATGTTTGGGTTCTCATGTTCAAATGAGAACATTACTACAAAATAATGTTGTAATGTTTTCCATTCACTAGTGCCTCTACTCATCTCCTGGTCTACATACTAGTTTTTTGGGATTCCTTCCAATGTGTGGATGAAATGATGAGGCCATTATTCTAGTGGTGCCATCCTCCAATGCATTTTGAGCTTCTCCAATTGTTATGTTGGTGTCCCTTTCCCATCATACCTTTGCATTTTATTGTTCCCCTGTTCCGCGTCGAATCTAATGCACAATAATTGTTTACATTGGTACTAGTCCTGAATTGTTTCTTTATATGCAACCCACCATCTTGCAGGTGTAGCCTTGAGTGAGATATCTAGGGATAATAGCCTATGATTTTCTCCTACTTCCTCTTTATATTGTATCAGAAATTCCTCTAAATCATTTACCTAGTGAAAACTGGGAATTTCCCTTATCTTTGTACCAACCCATCTTACTGCGCGATCTATTCTTGCGCACATTCTTGTGGAAACTTCATGTAATCTCTACTGCCAATTCTCCAGACCCGTATCTGAGTCAAAAGAACATGATGTGATGCTTCTCCAGATGAGTAACCCATATGTAGACGGGTTGACAAAATATTCGTCTCGTGAGGTGGTTATGTACAACTGGTTGATTTCCTCCATATCTAAACAGGTGGGTTCTACAAACCTTTCTCCTTCTTATGGATCTAATGGCCCAATGACTTTGTGTTCTCCTAATTCAAATGACATTTTCCTTGTCTTCAAGTTGATTATGGCCTGATTATCAAATTTCCAATCCAGTCCAAGCAATGTTGGATATGTTGTTGTGCCATCTACAATCTCTATTACTTCAAAGTCTACTTGAGTGTGCACTCCATCCATATCTATTGTCACCCCTTTAAGCCTTCCAATTGGTAGAATTTTTTGTTGATTTGCTAACTTCAATTGGACATGTGAATAGCCTAGAGTGGGTTCTCTCATGCACTGTCGTGTCTTCTTGGGTAACACATTTACTTCGGAGCCTAAGTCCAATATAATATCCCCCATATTGAAATCTCCAATATTAGCATTCAATATGATTCTTTGCTTGTTCTCCTTCTTGTATAGAGATGATTGACTATTTTCTTCCCTAACTTCCCCTCTACCTTTGTTTTACATATTTCTAACATATTTTGAAAAACTTTGAGAGATGATGGATCATTCGGTAGCTTAAAACGTGATTGCAGAAATTGTTTTATGGTACTTACTTTCCCCAAAGGTTGTGCTTCACTAGTGTGGTCCATTGATGAATGCATCTCATACATTGGTATGTTGTGAGTACATTTCCCATCTGATGTAGACGCACCATCTTGTTTGAGGAACTCATGTCTCTCCTCCTTGAATGTCTCCTTTTCTTTCTCCACATCAAACTGCTTATGTGGTTCATTAGTCTTCTTCACCCATTGGTGTTGCATTGGGTCCTGTCTTACTGCGTCAGGTCTTGTCTTAGTTCCTTCACGTGTGAATATGTTGATATTTCTTCCATCATCCCTAGATTTTTCATAGATCCACTAGACATTCTGGTTGTTTTGGTTCCTCTTTTCTTGAATCTTTCCCAAAAGTGTTGGACATTCTTATGTATCATGGTCTGTTGCGCGACAATACATACATATCGCAGGTGGAAGTGGACATTCCCTTTCATAGTGTCCTAGATGTTGGAAGTTGTGGCACACTACTGGACATCTGCCTCTTCCAAATACTCCTTTACCTCATCCTCCACCTCTATAGTCAGTTCGATCTCATCTCGGTGCATTGTACTAAGGCACCTGATTATACTGCGCAGGGTTATACTATGGCTGCAAATTATTATATTGTGGTTGTGTAGTGTTATATTGTTGTTACGTAGTGTTGTATGGAGATGGTACCTGGTTAAACTAAGGCACAGATTTCCCTGGCATCATTTATTCCTGCACCTTATAGGTATGTGAAATTCTTTCACTCATCAACTCCATTGTTCTACAATCTTTATCATCATGACCCACTGACTTGCAAAAATTGCAATATGAACTCTTGGGTACTATTTTGTATTTTTGCATCATTGGACAATGATATGTATCATGCCCATGTGTCTTACAGATCTCACACAATGGTCCTCCTATTGGAAAAGGGTTTGGTACTCCTTTTTCCATATATTGCACGAAAGTTGAACATTCATTCTTATTGGTGTGCTTTTGTCCTACATGTGGTACACCAAACAACTTCTCTTTTCTCTTTTCCCTTTTTCTGGTTAAGCTGAAAAGTTATATTCTTCATATCCTCCTTCAACTCCTCTATTGCTAAATATGTCTTATGATATTGGTTATCTTCCAATTGTAAGGATTCTTGTAGATCCTCTGACTAAGTTTGAAACTTTTGTTGTCTCAATGGATATTTCAAACGTGGTAATAGTGAATTCACAAAGAGATGTCTATGTTGCATGTAAGTCATGACACATTTCAACTTACCCTTCAACCATTTGAACCTTTGATCAATATCCCACACAGACTCACATGGTTTCTATCTAATTTCAATCATCTCATTCATGTACTGATCTTCTGAGCTAGGCTTTTGGAATTTATTGATCAATATCTTCTTCACATCTACAATAGTCCTTGTTACTCCTGGTAAAAAATTTCAGCTAGGATCATATACCAATCCAATGCGCGGTCTCTTAGCGTGATATCTAACTGCATAAGTTTTTTATCCTCATGTGTGATCTAATTTTCTTCCCATATCTTCTCGTAGATAAATAAATGCTTTTCAGGGTCCTCAGATGCCTCTCCTCGACATTTTGGTAACCTGATGGTGGGATCATGTGTTTCCATATTGAACTGTGTTGAACTACTACCTTCGTGCGATGTAGATATTTGACTACTTCTTCTTGAAATGGATCCTCCAATTTTTTATCCTTGTTTAGATGTGTTTCTTGCTACCTTTCTTCCACTAAAATTTGGTTATCTGAATGGTGGTGTTATTTCTGGTGTACCAGTCACACATGGGGTTATGGGTTCCACACTAACACTGACATGAATGGGAGTTATACCTTCTTCTCCATCCCTTGGACCGCATGTATTCCTTTCATATGTTGTGCGAAGGATTTCCTAAATATGTTCCATAGCCCGAAGATCCTCTAACTCTTCCTCATCACTTTCCAATCCCTCTCTATCCGCTATGGCTCTCTTCTTATTATTCATCTTATATTGGTAGTGCATTTTTCCAGCTGTTTCCATTATCTAATTTATCTGATATTCCTCCATAATGATTGGGTCCATGGCCCCCTTATTCTTTCCCTTATCCACCTCTTCCTCCATTTCTCCACCTCTTTTCAGTTCTTCCCCCCTTCCTCCATGCACGCAGGGAAGTTTAGTTGTCTGATTCCATAGTCATCACACAATTGTTATACAGTAACATCTTGATTGAAGTATATAATGATCGAATATACCTACCTCTAGCTCCTTTTAGAAAATCTTTCTCTGCTACGCTGTAATACTTCGTTGTATCTACTGCAAATTCTGTGATAAACTCTACAACAATACTGTCTAACCAAAAATCTATTGCGCGCATGAATTTTTTGTTAACTTGTTGTAACTACGCGATCTCCACAAAATTCCACTCGATCTGTTTGATTCGATTTGTAGGGTGGTAGTCTTTTAACCTTAATAACCACTCCTACAAAACATGTGGTAAATCACAGAAAAATACCTCGTGCAAATCACTAAACACGTACTTGTCCATATATTTGCACGGTGTTATCTTAGGGTTTTTTTGATCTTTCTATGCAAACTAAAGCTCCTTTTTTGTTAACCATATTTCAATCTCTATCTTCGTTGGATTCCATGATCTAAACATTCCCTTTTTATCCCTTCATCCTCCACATGCTTCTTCTATGGATCCCATTCACTCAATCCCATGCAGTTCCATCCAAAAAATAAACCATTTGTTGGTTATTACTCTTTCTAACTACTTCTTGCCTAACCCAGGTTCAAAAATGAACACGTTTCCAAAAAACCCTCTAAAACTATCGACCCTCCTGGTAAACTAGAAGTCAATGCAACACACAAAATGTATTGCACAGTCTCATCTGAGATAGTTCTATGGGGGATTGCAATGCTAAAGTGCTTGCAGTCTAGGAAAGAGTGGGGATCTGGGATTGGATTTGATCTTCTTCAGGCCTTGATATGATTATTCTCTATATTATTCCTAAGATTCATTCATTTGTTAAGATTATGCATGCATTCTAATATATTTAACAAAAATGTCCATTCATCCATTCATAATATAACTACTGATAGAAGATAAATATGCAATCACATCACACATAACACATGTTTTACCGTGGTTCACCCCCTCCTGGGATATGTCCACAAAGATCTGGCTTCTTAGGCTATTTTATCTATATTTTTTTCAATATATGGCGTTGCATGCAATACAATTATGATCATACAATCAAGAAAGAGGTTCCACAACCTCTGTGAGGCAGACTAGATCACACCAGGCTCCTCAACCTGTGAACTAACCCTCAAGATCTAACTACCTTCCTCTTCTACAACTCAACAACTTACAAAAAGGTATCACAACAACTTCTTACAATTGTGGGCCGACCACTTGGAACCAAAATCACGAAACAACCCTAACCTAGACCTCCTAGGTTCTTATTTATACTAATTTAGAAGCTTCTTAGTTGTTAAAATTTCTTACCAAAACCCTAACTCTACCATGGTTAGGTTTTCCTGCCTACATGCCTTGCATGCTTTCCTCCTTTGCATGTGGTTTTTCCTCGCACGTGTTGTTTTTCCTGCCAGTTGTTCTTTTCCAAAAGGCCTTTCCTTGCCAAAATTTGGTATTTCCTCAAAATATGTATGCGCCCAACACTAGGTGATGCCACGTGGCACCAACCAGGAGCCTCCACGTGGTAGAATTACAGGGAGATAAGTGGAAGAGATGAATTGACTGGTTCGACAAATTATAGGGTGCCACATGGCCCAATCACAAAGCACCATGTGGCAGCCATGAAATTCCTAATGAAGTCCCGTGACCAAATTAAAAAAATATATTAATAGGTCATGAGTTGGCCGACGTCGGTCCGACGGTTGGTCCGATGACAACCCACAAAATATGGTGATAGTTTCAATAGTGTACACACTACCCAAAACTGACGGTCATATCCATGAATGTACCATGAACTAGGGACCGTACACCTGTCTTGTCTGATTGGCGCAAAGTTAAATTAACCAACGGTTAAAAAAAACTTTGGTATATATGTATGTTGGTTAAAACAATATTCGGTGGATTGCATTGTTTTATAACATTTGGAAATGTTTATAACAAAGATCCAAAAGGGGGAGGATGTTACAGAAATATTCCCCTACGGACAAGTGAACTTTCCCTTGGATTATTGACCCCTATACCAAGACATAAACAATCATTTGGACACTACCATTCCTATAAACTCATTTTGCATATTGAAAAAGAGAGGAGAAGGTAAAGTAGGATGTACTATATTTATGACGTTTGTCCCAGCTACTTCTATCCACAAACTTGATCCAATTCATGGTGCAAATCAATACCTGCAATGAACAACAAGAAACAAGTGACTTCCTTCTACTCTAATGGATTAAACAAAGCAAATTCATCTATGCAAATCAAATTAAACATAGACAAGCACATGAAACCACGTACTTGAACGAAACAAGCCAACTATATTAAATCATAACTTCAAAAGAAATCTTACAATCTTCAGATGATGTTGCATCAGCCTCTCCAAGTCCTCCTCGTTCAACCCTTTCTCGAAAGATCCACAATAAAAAAACAATGCTTTCTATTTTTCTCCTCCCTTTTCTCCATGAGAATACCTCCATTTATAGGCTTTGAGAGGCTTAACTACCTTGGTTATATTTGGAATTAGTTGAGGATATGGCTCTAATAGTTGTGATATCTTCCTTAGATGCAGCCCTGGAGTTAGATTCGAGCCAAACCAACTCAATCCATCCATAGTTGTATTTAGAAGAAAATGGGATTTCTTCCAAGATTTCCTCAACCAAATCAGTGTTCCCTTAGAATGGGAAACAGAGCGCTACAATGCTGCCCCTAACATGCACAAGGAGCGCTAGTGCTCCCTGTGTATAAGCATGGGAGCTTTGATCTTCCAAAAAGTTACCAAGATGAATAATTCCTTAGAAAAACATTTGTTCTAATTGTCAGATGATGGGGCTTCTTCTTCTAACATGTTTTAGGGGTTGTAGCAAGTGTTTTCATGGTGTTGTTCATGATGTGACACTTAGGGAAAGAGTGTGACACTGACGACACTTGTGACAAAAGTGAGACACTTACGAAGATGAAAACGCAACACTTTCAAAGTGAGGAAATTTGATGTGTAACAAATTGCCCCCCAAAGTGTGAAGTCAGAAAATGAATGCTAATGGTCGAAACACTTTGTAGATTCTTCGAAGAAAGGGTATGGAATTAGAGAACCTGGTAGAGGCTGGAAACAACCATCAAACAATGTTAATATGTGTTCCATTACTGAGGTAGGCATACCTATGCTCGAAATATAATTGACTCAAAGTATGGCCACCAAAAAATACACTGGGGATCCATGATGATATTGACGAAGGAGATGGCCACTAGAGATACAATGTGGATCCATCTCTCTATGACCTGACTTAATCACAGCCACGAAAGAATACACAATGGAGGTATGATGTGATAAGATCATAACCACAGACTAATACAAAGTGTATCTATGTTAAAACAAGTATATTAGTCGTATAGTCACCATTGCAACTTGGGTAAAGTGTATATGTAGATGAATACTCAACCCAGGGTCTTCG
The DNA here is from genome assembly GCA_009831015.1 of Picea engelmannii. Lineage (NCBI taxonomy): Eukaryota > Viridiplantae > Streptophyta > Pinopsida > Pinales > Pinaceae > Picea > Picea engelmannii. The sequence goes on along the minus strand of ML806347.1, from coordinate 21,189 downwards.
TCCCAATCCTATAAATTTTTTATTATGTCCATGTGAATAGATGATTTGATGTCAAAAATGACATAAAACACTTGATTACCGGTCATTTAGGTATACCGTTAACAAGTGTGATATAAATCACCATTGATGTCGATGATTGTCAAGGTACTTTTAAAGTACAATACAATGAAAGTGAAAAAATGAGTTGAAGTCGAACATTCATGGAATCAGTCGGTCAGGGGTCATTGATGAATATTGACTATTAAATGCGAGGAGGCCTTCCATTGAGGCATGAAGGTCCCAATGTATTGATGTGTTCCTAAGTCTATTTCTCGAATAATTTGTTGAAGTCGACAGTAAAAGACTCGCCAAAGGAGGGAATTGACGTATCCCCCATCAATCGACACGAAACTTATCACGGGAAGGTGATAAGATATAGTAGATGAAAATGGACCGACACGGGTATGGAAACTGGTAACTTTGTGGATGGTTGTCTTTTGAGGTGGAGACTTCCCTTGAACATTGAGGCACGATGTAAGACTTGGCAGCATAGGCTCAGAGTGGACCAAAACATAATGCAGCAAGTACTAAGGCATTCTTTGGATGGGTCAAAGGAGTAGAAATACTCATAGGATTGGTTAAATGGAGAGGCTTAATGGATTATCCAAGTGTACAATAAAAGTGAAAACAATTTTCGTGTTCAAGGGCGACTATAAGAGCTACCTGCAAATTTTTCAAGAAACTTGACCCACTTCCTTCAATTCCCCCTCCCATCCAGATAGATGAGTACCTCTTTTTTTATTTAACGAGCTTGAGGAGGATAACACATGCTTGATATAACTCACCTTCAATAAGTTCCTCTTCCTTTATTTAACAAACTAGAAGAAGTAAGGGTTCGTCTCTAGATGGGCCCTTCGATCTGTAATTTTGCGAGTCCAAAGAAAAAAAACTCGTTTGTTTTTCATGTTTAGGGAGTTTTAAAATAACTTAAAGAAGACTCTGGGTTTGTCCTTTTTCGTGATTTTAGTCTCTGAGGTTTGAAAAAGTATAAAATGATATGATGAAGAACTCTTATAGTTGAGATTGACTAGAGTGTTCCTTTTTCATAGTTAGTGTGCTGGGATCGAAAAAGTGATAACCCATCGCCCAACATATGTCTCTTCATATTTTAATGAGCACGAAGTATCACGAAGTTTTCTCAATAGCGTCACAAGGTCATAAAAGATATATTCTTCGTAAATTCCTACATAATCAAGTTGTTCTCGACAAAAAATTTAGCAGTTTCTTTAAAAACGACAAAAAACTTAAAAATAAACCTTTATAAATGTGAAAAAGAGGTTTAAATGACTTAATTTGGACATATTAAAAATCAATTAGGGGAAAAACAAGTCATTCTCACCTTTTGTTTTTCTATTCTCCTTTTTCTTAGAGTTTTTTCCCCTTTTGGAGTGATTTTCAGGCATTGATTGCAAGAGTTACAGGCAACCATTTGTGATTCTATCTCGATCAAGTTGGTTCTTTGACCTTTCTCAATCATTTGCATTTTTTTATTATCTAATTTGAGCCTTTAATTTATGATCTTGGGATCCTTGAAAAACCCCAGAGTGTCGAACATGATCAACGCTCCCTTAAGTAATCAAGGGGGGCGTTGAACGAGATTTCAATTCCCTAGTATGTTCGCTTAGGGAGTGATAACACTCTGTTCTTTCCCTCCAAGGAGCGTTGGGCACAAAAGTTAATTTTTTTTTGGTTTTTTAAGCTGTAAAAAGGTAATTATTTTCTTGGAAAACTCAGCTAATGTGATTCTTTCGTGAATTTGTAGGTTTTCACATAGCCAATCACGATTGAGTGGAAGGAATGAGAACATGAATTTGATGATATGGCTGCCTTACAAGACCCTCAAGTGAGGGAATCTCTACGAAATTGTGGCCTGATAAAGTACTTCAAGCTACGAAATATGAGAAAATAAGTCCTTTTACTCGAGTATTTGATCGGGTTATGGGATAACGATGAGAAAGTGTTTTGGATAGGATCACACATGGTTGAGATTGACATGGATGACGTGTATTTCCTGAAGGGGCTCTCTAGGAGGGGAGCACCTGTTCTTTTGTCTGGGCATCGGTCCACTCCACAGCCGACAGAGACATATGTTTCCTAGTATTGTGTATCGAGATCACGCTTGGTAGGAGGGAGGATTGTCATTAAATATGTGATGGACCTATCTCTACGATCCATTATCTTCGCTATCACAAAACTGGTAGGAAGTACCAGTTCTCACCTTTCTTCCAAGTCTCAGATATCATATGCTATTCAGTGCTTAGAGCCTAGGATTTTTAACTGGTGTGCAAGGTTCTTAAGGAATATCAAATATTAGATTTCTAAGTATCGAACAGACAGGCAGAAGAAATTTGGGTACAGATCTTTCTTAGTTTATTTTTTCCTGGAGCGAGTTCTACACAGGTAACCGCAGGTTTCATTGATAGCACGCCCCGCGACTGAGCCCCATATGGAGCAGTGGAAGACTCTTTCACCTGGATTGGGAAACAAAAACTTAGAATTTATTTTTACTACTGACTTCTTTGCATGGTGGAGGAGACAACTTGTGGTTATAGAGGATTTCGAGTATGTTGAGGTTGACTTTAGGGGAAGCGCATATTTAGTGTTTCCCGAGGAGACACAGTGGGATGTATCAGATATGCAAGATCATAACCTTGTAGCAACATTTCTTGTTTTTATATGTTTTTTTTTTGTTTTACGATGAGGGATCTAATTAATTTGTTTTTCACCATGCAGACATAGCTGGGTCACATCTGGCATATATGCCAACACTAGGGCATCGTGGATATGCTCAGGCAGTAACAAAAGTTGATGTCTGAGTAGGAAGACTCCGAGAGGTGGAGAGGAAACTTTGTGGTTTGACCATGGGAATTACTTCCATGAGGATACAATATGTACCCTTACATATTCAGAGACATATAGTTTGGGTATCTGAAGGTCTTAGTCATTTTGTACGACGAGTAGCAAAAGAAGTCATGTGCTATGATGAGCACAATGTGGTGCAGGGAGACGAGTAGAGTCTTCAGAAACTTTTATTATTTTATAATGATTCTATGGCCATAAAGGCCCATGTTTTTCCATGCTATGTACTTTTTGGATGATGTATTTTGACAAACAATTTGCTATTTGTACTCTATGTATATACGAGTTTTGCGGTGGCTACTTATATTATATATATTTTTATAGATGTGATGTTTTTTGCTTTATGTCCCAAATGTTTATCTATGCACAATATACCAACCTAACATATAATTTTCTAATGAATATGTAGTCGTATTAAGTTCCCTCGATATATGTATATTTTCTAGAAATTCAAAATATCTTTTGAGACGACAAACCCTTAGATGGAGACGTAGAAACACTGGATTACGAATAACGTATTCACGGTTTAGTTGACTAACCCAAGTTGAGAATCAAGGTTGATAATCAATTGAGATATACCTAGAGAAGAGGCTTCGGTTAAAATTCCAATGACAACATGATATTCTGTAACGTTATTGGTTGCAGATCCGAGGAAAATTCTTCCTAAACTCACTAACTCGCCATAGTGGTAAATGACGCATGTTGCAGAAGCTATATTCTGGGTATGTCAACTAGCACCATCCGCAAACCCGAAATATATGGGAAAGAATGATGACATCTACGCATTCAAGTACAAAACAAAGTATAAGAAACTTTTAAAGAATGGGGAAAAACTCATGCATGCAAAATAAAAGACACACCAAACCAAAAACATATAGTTCAATAATGTACAAAACACACAAGCGAGATATTCTATGCATAGTACTTCTTTAGGTAAATCCCATTTCGGGGCTCACCGAGAGATAATCCATTGTAATCCACTAACTCGTAGGCACATCTCTGTAACATGCATTTTACAATGTATGGCTCATGCCACATGGGTTCTAACTTTCCTGCCCCAAGTTTGTCATGATCTTGATTATAGACCAGGACCGAATCTCCTTCTATGAAAGCACGAGGTTGGACAGACTTGTCGTATTGAGTCTTGATGCATTTTTGATATGTCTCATTGATGAGAGTAGCATCATGATGAGTTTCATCCATATTCATTAGATATAAAAATCGTTCCTCTTCAACAGAAGTATGGGGTAGGAGTTCTATAGTGAGTTTCAAAGAAGGAATCTCACATTCGATCAATAATATTGCTTCTAACTTGTATACCAACTAGAAGGGTGTAAATCCAATGGTGGTTTTAACTGAAGTCCGATAAGCCCAGAGTGTGGAGAAGAGCTTCAAATGACAAGAGGTTTTGTTCACTCCCACCATGCATTGAAACATGGTCTTCAAGACTTTGTTGATGGTGTCAACTTGTCCATTTTCCTGAGGATAGTAAGGGAATGAATTTTCATGGAGAAAACCTAAATTGGTGCAAAATTCACCCATCATCTGGTTATGGAAGTGGGATCCATGATCAATTACAATAGCTTGTGGGATGTCGAATTGAGCAATGATGTGATTGAACACAAAAAGTGTTGTAGTTCAGCCATCATTAAGAAATGTAGGCATAGCCTCATCCCATTTAGTAAAATAACCGATGACAACAATAATATAACAGTGCCCCCTAGTTGAGGTAGGTTTACATTGCATGACATAGATACCCCATTTTGCAAAGGGGTTGATGAGGACAATGGGATGAAGTGGATCTAGGTGGGTATGTTCTTTCTTCTGAAAGATCTGATAGGGTGGAAATTTTTTAATGGCCTCAATGCAATATTTAAATATGGAATGAAAAAAATAACTAACATGTAATATTCTTTGGGTTGTAGCCATCCCAAAAAGATGACCGCCACAAGATCCAAGGTGACAGTCATTTAAAACTTGTTCAGACTCTTCATGGGTTAAGAAACGTTCTAAAACAATATCAATTCCATGATGGTACAAAGTGTCACCAATGATAAGGTAGTGCTTTGAATGGTGTCTAATGTGACATCATTCATCACATGAAATTCCAGGTTGAAAGAGTTGGGTCTGGAGATAGAGACGAATGTCTCCAGACCATGGATCAGACGTATTAATGAGGAATAATGATTCATCGAGAAGGGAATCACTGGGATCAGTATTCTCATCAGCATGGAGAAGATCACAAATCAATTCCTCAAAAACCAATGATTTCTTAGCTTTGGGTTTGGCAAACTCGAGATCAAATTCTTGGAGAATGACAATCCATTTCAAATATTTCCCCCCAAGTACCTGACGAGTCAAGATGTGGTACATGGGGTTCGAGTCTGCAATGACCGTGGTAGTGCATAACATAATATAGTGGTGAAACATTTGGATGGAAATAACTGCTACCAAAGTCAAATTTTCAACATGTGAATAACGAAGTTCGGGACCTGAAATATTCTTACTTAAATAGCATATCACATGTTTGGTGTCGTCATCATCCTCTTGTATTAACACCATAGAAATAGTGGAAGTAGAGGCAGCCAAATAAAGGATGTAATCTTTCGCATAGTTGGGTGGATGTAAAAGCAATGTATTCGTTAAAGCATGCTTGAGATCATCAAATGAGAGTTGATCAGTTGCATCCCAGATGAAAGGGGCATCTTTCTGCAACAATCTCATGAATCCTTTAGTAATTTCGGCATAATTGCATATAAAACGACGGAGAAAGTTTTCCATCCCTTGAAAACTTTGTAGTTGGGTAAGATTGTTGGGAGGGGGTAGGGCGATAATGGCTTTGACTTTTAAGGGATCCACCCTAATCCCATATTTGGATACCATGAAGTCGAGGAGTCTCCCTGATTCAACAATGAAAATGAATTTATGAGGGTTCAAACGCATGTTGCAAAATCCACATCTAAGAAATATTTCCCTTAGATGACCAATATGAACTCGTCGATGATCCGAGTGAGATATAAATTCATCGAGATAAGGTTCAACGATATGTTTGATGTTGTGGAATGCATATGACATAGCCTGTTGAAATGTGGCTCCAACATTTTTAAGGCCAAAAGGTAATTTTTGATAAGAAAAAGTCCCCCATGGGAAGATGAAGGTTGTTTTGTGTTGATCAACTTACAAAATGTCGATTTGGTTATATCTAGAAAAGCCATCCATAAAAGATAAAATGACACTTCTGACTCAATTATCGATAATTTGGTCGATAAAGGGTGTAGGTTAATTGCCCTTCGAACAAGCCTTATTTAGATCCTGATAATCGACACAAACATGAATTGTCCCTTGTATCTTAGCGACAAGAACGATGTTTGAAACCCATTCAGTCAGAGGTATAGGATAAATAAAACCATATTTTAATCATTTTTCTACTTCTGTCTTGATTGTCGCGGTTTTTTTTGGATGAACCGGATGAAGTTTTTGTCTCACAGGTTTGACTCCTGGGTAAGTTTTGATTTCATGCACAATGATCGAAGGATTGATCCCTGGAATTTCTTCATAGCTCTAGTCGAAGATGTCACAAAATTATTTAAACAAGGCGGTATAAGTTTCAACCTCTTTAGTTGGAAAATTGGCGCCTAGTTGTATGTTTTCCACAATACCCTTTTTTATGGATATGTCAACACTAATCATTTGAGAGATATTTCCTAAATTCCCCTTAGAGATGGTATCTTGAGTGAGTATTGGATATTGGGGAGAGTCGACGATATCAGTAGGAAATATAGAGGTAATATCTTTCTCAATCTCATCCAATCTGGGAAGAAAGGACAAACAATGGTGGTTGTCATCCCATGGTGCCTCCTTGACACTAATCATTTCCATAATATATTCATCCAATGGAAAAATTTGTAGAATGTAATCGAAAGTGGAGGATATGGAATCTAACCAAGATGGTAGTGAATATGAAGTAGACGCTAGTAAATAATGGTCATCTAGAGAAGGAGATGAATATTGAATGGTGTTGTATTCGACCTCTATAGGACTAAGTGGCATAGCATCACCTAGTGTGTCGAACTCTAAAGGACTAGGTACGATCCATGGATCAGATGATTCAAGGGATTGATGTACCATATTCAAAATCATATTAACCGTTGCAATGTGTTGCATGGTCGGAGGAATAGGTGTAGGGAAAGTGCCCATGAGAGAAGAATATTTTAGTAGACCTACCCTGAAACTTTCATAAGTAATATTTGAGTCCCCCAAAAATGGAATATTTTTGGTTGTTTGAGTGCGAGCATCAAAGGTGTAGTAATATAACTAGTCGATGGTCACAATTTTACCTTGATGAGGGAATTGGACACATCAAAAAACTGATGAAGTGACAAGATTCATAGCATAGAACCAATTTCTTACTAGCAACAATTTATAATCGAGGGGAGAGTCGACTACTTATACATCGACAAAAATAGTTTTGCCTCCCATTTGAATGGTTAAGGATTGTAATAATCCATGAGGTCGGAAACCTATTCCATCAAATTCTCTTAACATGGTGGGATATTGATTAAGACCAAGTGATTTTAGTCCTTTCCAACAAGATAAGGACATGACAGATGTTGATGCTCCCTCATCCAATATCGTGCGATGAATATGTTAATTATGGACAACGACCTCAATTTGGAAAGCAATTTGGTGAGAGAGTCGTGATTAAAAAGTATCCAGATTGAACGTGATATTATTGGATGACTCAAGATCTATAGCTATGATGGCTTCCAAGAGAGTACGTTGGTTGGGGAAGTGTTGTATAACTTTGAGAGTTGACATGGTACAAGTTTATTGGGCCAAATCTTCAACAATGTTGTAGTTTTGAGCAGCACAAGAGTTAGGATTAAAGGTCGACTTTTTGATTGTGCTCTTCGGTGGGTGTAGGATAGAGTCAAAAATTGGTTTCTCAATATGGATAGGTCCAGACAAAGGAGTAAAATAAGTGAACAATGGATCCGGTACTGATCCAAGTGGATATTGGTGGCCACCCACCTGTTCCAACTGGCTCCTCTTGTCATTTTTTAGTGCAACATGTTATTTTGTACTTCTTTGTAATTATGGGTTCTACACTTTTAGGGATGTCTGAAGCCCTACACATCTTCGAGGTGGATATTGGTGGCCTCCCACCTAATCCAACTAGTGCATTTTTTATGTTTTCATGTCAGAACATCTTGTTGTACTTCCAGGTCCATTTTGGGACCCTAAAGACAATTTTTTTTTATCACCATAGTCAAATAGTAGACAGATTTAGATTTTCATGGCGTAATGCATAGTTCTCGAAAATACCTTTCCAACGGGCTATCACGTGCCTAAAATGGAGATCATATGCAAAAGTTACGACCTCGGGAAGTTAATGTACTAACTTACCCAAACGGGGCCCACATGACTTTTGGTGTTTCATCTCCTAGGATTAGGATTTTGGATGTCTAGGGTTTTGGAATTCCTTATTATCATAAAAGGGCCTTCAAAGCCTCATTGTAATCACCTTCTTAGGAATTATCATAGTCGTCACATCTCTTCTCAGAGATAAAGCTACCACCATTCTAGTGAGTCTTGCACTATGTATTTTTACAGTCGCTTTACAATTATTTCATTAATAGAAATCAAGTATTGTTGTATTTCTCTATTTGTGAAAATTTTCATGAGTATTTCATTGTGATTTATCTACTTTCATTTCATTCTGAACATAATCTGGATTAGGTATAGTCCCATTAGTTACATTTTCCTTACTGGGTTTACCTGGTGGTATGTCATATGTCGTAGTGTGAGTGTTTAAATCTACCCCATTAAACATATAAATGTGTGCACTCGATGAAGAATCCTTGGTAGGAGGATGACCTAGGTTACTTCATGTTGGAGGTGCAATATTTTATGCAACCAATGAATTTTGTTGTGAAAAAGGATGTGTCAATACAACATGTCGAGAATTTCCTTTAAAACGTTTAGCAACTTCATCTTGATGGGGGCAGTCTCGTGTGTAGTGGTCTTCAACACAAATGAGACATGGAAATTTTGGTTTGTGTCATGGTTTCTTTTCAATAGTAGGTGGTTGTGCTTGGGTTTTCATTTTGATTATTATTTTTCTTGGGTTTATTCTTAGTTTTATTCCCCCTCCGCCACCCCCAAATTGTTGTGGAGAAGAAGATTGGACTGCATTCACTTCAAATACTTGAGTTGGGGTGGATTTTGATGAGAGTGGAGTTGGCCTGATAGTTGGGGCAGTGATTGAATGATTGGTTGTGTTGGACAACTATGAACCAGACTGGGTTTTGAAAAAACTGATAAATCCATCTGAATGAGTGGTGGAGGATGGTTTTGATGGATCGGTCCATGTACATGGAGAATTTGGGATCAATTCATACAAAGTATCAGAATGGGAATAAACCAAATCCAAACATTGGGAATGAGCAATGGCATCCTCTTTTTTGCTTACACCACCCATGGCTACATCTCGAGCAATAGGAGGTAATAAAGATTTCGTGAACCACTCAGCCAACAAATGGTCCAGAATGGGTTCTTTGATCAATCGTCGTTGTCATATCCATTCATGAATATGATCAAAAATATGTAAGGAGTTAGTCTGACGAAGGGAGGTCAAAAGTTATGTCATTTTCGTATCAGATAGGCAATTGGAAGTGGGTGAGGAAAGCCATAGCAAGTGAATTAAAATATTGAAAAGTTCTTCATTGTAACTCAATGTACCATTTAGTCGTTGAACCCATAAGTGTACGTTGGAAAATATGTAAATGGATAGAATCATCCATCAATGAGTTTGATGAATACCATAGATGAAAATTCATAACGCGATTATTAGGGTATTTTCCAGTTTTTCTGTCAAATTTTGGAATATCATAAGGTAATTTGGCAAGAATGACTAGCCAAAAAGGGGAGTGTAATATGGGATTGTTTGTTAATATCGATAGATATATTAGATCTAAAGTGTCTAAGAAGGGTAAATTTCGATTGGCTTGATGATGATATTGTTGTGGCATAGGAACACTAGTAGGATCATAAACTCATTGTGGTGGATAGTTGTATCCAACAGGTCCTCCCATATGTTGTTGATTTTGACTACAAAAAGTAGGATTCATTTGTTGAGGGATTTTCATAAAAGGAGAAGGGAAACCCATTTGGACCTAGGGGGGATAACCAGTGTAACCCACGGGAGGATAGTTAGATTGACTAGTTTTCCCTTGAGGAGGGCAACTAGGTTGACCTTGAGGAGGGTAAGGAAGTTTTCCTTGGAGAGAAAAATATGGTTGACCTTGAGGACCCCAAGTGGGATTCAAGACCCCTAAGAAGGGTTGTCTAGAATGTAATCCATAAGGATTTGGATTTAAGGTTCCTCCCTGTGGGTTGGTGTTTGATGATCCTCCCTGATGTGGCTGATGAAAAAGTCCTCCCTGGGGTGGTCCCCAGGATTGTGGCAGGTTTTCGGTAAATGAAGGTTGGAATTGTCCCCCTGTCATCGGTTGGGTAGCAACTGGGATTTGACCGGTAAAAGGGAGTTTACCCCCAGTCGAAATTTGTGCACTGAAGGACGGTTTCCCCCAGTAGGGATTTTTCCTACATCTAGGTTTTGTTGTGTGAAAGGGTTTTGCATTATTTGATGTGAAGGTGTCCCAATGACGTTTTGTGGAGTATATGAAGTTGTTTCTTGAAGAGGGATAGTAGGTGTAACCATCATGGTACTTTTCAAATGACTAGGTAACACGATTCATGTTTCACTCGTAACATGTCCTGAAGTGGTAGCGGTATTGATCGTTTGTCTGACGGGATGGTCAATAGAATGACCTGATGGTCCTGGATCTCCACCAGTGGTGGCATATGTATGTGGAGGGTCAAAGAGTGGTCAGCCAAAAATAATTTTTTCATAAATATCTCATCCTGATGGATTTCTCCATATAGGATGAACATGAGTTTGTTGTGGATCTACCATTTTAGTAGAGCAAACAGGGGTAGTGTATTCTTCATTGGAATTTGGTTGCCATGGTTCCATGTCTAGTTGATCGTATGGCCTTGATGATAGTATGGGGTGATATTCTACTATGATGTTACCTGAGGAGTCCACTTGGATAAGGAGTGGGTCGTAAGGGATTGCCAAAGTCGGGTTTGTAGGAAGGGTGGAACCTTCTTGAACTACAACTAAATCTCTCTCAATATTTTTTATCAAAGGAGTGGCGACACTCCCATCGTCTAAATAGTTTTTGACCTCTTCACAGTAAGTGTCTTCATGTGAGTTAGGAGGTATGGGTTCGTAGAATTTTGGAGGAAACCCTTGCATCCTACGTGATATACAAAGAACTTTATTGGACACAATACCAATTCTAAGGACAACTTAAGTAAACAAACAACATTCGTTAAGAAATCTAGAAAACCAACAATCAAAACAATAACTTCTCTCAATGAACGTACTAGTTGGTGATGAAATCCAACATCGCATGATCAAAGTGAGAAGGGCATAGGATTTGAGCGGGTGGACCAGTTACGTTGGCAACCTACTTAACAAACTTACGCCTTGGTGCAAGTTCCCTCACAGTTTTACCTGTGGGTTACCCTCCAAGGAGCCTAAAGAGTTTGACCAATGTTTGTTCCAGGGACAACGAAGACTTCCCTTCATAGTCACCTCATGTAAGGACCCTAAATATTATGGCCACTAAGGATACCAAATCGCATTCAGCCTCTAGGTGGGTACAATTGACAATAGAGTTCAAACGTATGGGCAGGATATCAATTCTGAAATTCCTCAAGAGAACTGAAGACAAATGGACCAATAAACCCTAGAGGACCTCGAACAGATTCATAATTCACGAAGCTTCGAGACCAAATGGAAAAATTTGATCCTCAAGAAGAACCCCCAATATATGATCATACTATTACGATTAGTTAAGCCTCAGAGGGATCATCTCTGTTTCTCTCCCGCACATGACCTCTTGTTTAACCCCTGTGTGAGAGGGGGGATCCCAACTATGCTTATACAAAGGTTGGATTTGCTCTCCCTATCACAATATTCTGATTTTTTTTTTTAACGCTTTGGAGAGTTATTCTCACAGCCTATTCCAAAGCTCTAGTCCTAGTCTATTGTTGGTGTAAAGATAAAAAAAATAAAATTTTCTAGTTCAATTTTAGTTAGCGTTTATCTTTTGTGGTTATTTTTTACACAAGGGTGAATGATAGTGAAACTAATGATGTTTGAGGATCGACTCCAGAAGAAGGTAAATGAAATTATATGCAAATTTTATTTTCAATTAACTTCTAGCTACATGAAGGAGAAGAATTTATTTTCTTTCGTCACTAACAAACACTCAAGAACGAAAAAAAATTATGCTATTTTGTTCTCAAACAAGAAGTCAGACAATTGCCAAATTATAAAGAAAATGTTTTTGATATCCAAAACCAATGCATATAAATACTTCTTTGTTTGATTGCAGATGAAAACTAAGATGTCCATTCAATACTTCACTCTTTCACTAATAATGAAAAAATGTTCACTACTATGATAGGAAAAATTAAGAAGCAAAAAGCATACAAACAAAGACACTCTCAACAGTAGACAAGAGATCGAAAGAAAAACCATTACCAAACTGGGCTCTCAAGGAAAAATACTAAGAAACAAAAGTCATACTTTATAGTCTTCAAGAATTGAGTAAGGGATCAAGGATAAATAAAACAATAGATCTTGTGATCGATGATATTCCCTGCGAAAACCTCCAATCAACCAGATAATCAAGAAGAGTGGCAATAAGAAACCAATTTTGAGAGAGAAAGGTTGATTTTTCAATCAGGAAAGACAACACAAACTCAATAAGGACTAAAAAGAATGAAAGGTAGCAATTTTTAGTCAAACAATGGACAAGATCAGACATAATAAGTTCTAATTTAGAGAAATATATCCAAAGACTATACCCAACAAGCAAGGAACCCTGAAATTTCTAAAAGAAAGGAAAATCAACGCTCTGATAACCAAAGCACCAAAGTGCTACAACGCTTCCTAGTAGACTCTAGGGTAGCGTTGGTTAATAAACAACGCTCTAAATTGCACTACAGAGGGGCGCTAGTTCTGAGGAAAGTGAGAGAAAAAGTTCAAAATGTTCAGTAACTCAGGAAAATTTTGTAAGAGGCTCTATGAGACAACTAGCAAAGACAAAAGAGATGTAAAAATAGATTAAATCAGAAAATAGGATCTAAGGATAGGAAAAAGTCACGGACAAACCAAGGAAAGAACAAACTGAAAATTCGCTCCCCAGTGGATTCGATAACTTATGTTATGAAAATATTCCCCTACGGACAAGTGAAATTTGCCTTGGATAATTGACCCATATACCAAGACAGAAACAATCATTTGGACACTACCATTCCTATAAACTCATTTTTCTTATCGAAAAAGAGAGGAGAAGGTAAAGTAGGATGTACTATATTTACGACATTTGTCCCAGCTGCTCCTATCTGCAAACTTGATCCAATTTCTTGCACAAATCAATATCTGCAATGAACAACAAGAAACAAGTGACTTCCTTCTACTCTAATGGATTAGGCAAATCAAATTCATTATACAAATAAAATTAAACATAGACAAGCACATGAAACCACATACTTGAAGGAAATAGGCCAAGTATATTAAATGAGAACTTCAAAAGGAAACTTACAATCTTCATATGATGTTGCAACATCCTCTCCAAGTCCTCCTCATCCAACCCTTGCTCGAAAGATCTGCAATCAAAATAAAAATGCTTCCTTATTTTCTCCTCCCTTTTGTCCATGGGAATTCCTCCATTTATAGGCTTTGAGAGGCTTAACTACCTTGGGTATAATTGGAATTAGTTGAGGATATGGCTCCAATAGTTGTGATATCTTTCTTAGATGTAGCCCTAGAGTTAGATTCAAGCCAAGCCAAATCAATCCATCCATAGCTATCTTTAGAATAAAATGGGATTTATTCCAAGATTTCCTCAACCAACTCATCACTCCCTTAGAATGGGAAACATAGTGCTACAACATTCCCCCTGATATGGACCAAGAGTGCTAGCGCTCCCCTGTGTATGAGCAGGGAAGGATTGATCTTCCAAAAAGTTACCAAGATTAATAATTGCCTAGAAAAACATTTGTTCTTATTGTTAGATGATGGGGCTTTGTCTTCTAACATGTTTTAGGGGTTTTAGAAAATATTTTCATGGTGTCATTCATGATGTGACACTTAGGGAAAGACAAAGTGACACATGCGACAAAAGCGCAACACTTACGACAGTAAAAATGTGACACTGTCGAAGTGAGGAAATTTGATGTGTAACAAAGGCTCACAGGTTTGACCCCAGGACCTCCTTCCTAACATTAAACATTGGTTACCAATGAACCATGGGTGAGACTTGGTAAAGTACGCTCCAATTTTATTATTTAAAACTAGTCTTTTACCATAGCTTGGGGTCCTCCCCAAGTACAGTTCGGGAAAGAGTTTAAATGTATGTTTGAGTAATAATTTCATATTGTTGGCATGTTTTGCAAGGCGAAGATCCCAGGAGGGGCTTGGGATGAGCAGTGTCAGAATTTCATGATTTGAAAGTCTTTTCTACACATTTTTGTGCCACGAGTCTATTAGAAAAACAAGATCACGGACCAATAAAATAAAACAAATGTGGAAATAAAACATAGAAGATACATAATAAAATAGAGACATAGATATACGTGGTTCACCTAGTGCGGGCTATGTCCACCAGATAAATTTCCAGGTCCTTCCTTTATTATTATCTGACAAATGAAGGGATACAACCTACAACACACCCATTGTAACTTCACCTTCTTTCTCTCACAGTCTCCTCACTCAGAAGAAAATGTTTGCAATGATACATAGATGCAATACATTCCCCTCATAAAATAGGGTTTCCTTCTAGGGAAAAAAAACCTAACATAACTTCTATCGTCATATATGCGACCATATAATGAACAATCTAGATTTACTATGAAATTACAATATATATGTATAAGGAAAAGTTTCCTTACGGGGCTTCGCCCTCGAACCCTCGCTTGCCCCCGGATCCTGTAGGAGGGGAAATCCCAACCTGCACTTCCCCGTGTGGAGGAGTGTACATACTTCTGGGGTGTAAAGTCTTCATGGGGTATAAACATGACTGAAAACAAAGACCTCTGAATCAGGAAGATAATCAGGCTCAACAACCAACAATCTCCCACTTGGAGACTGATCTCAACAAATCCATCGTTGTTGTATCTATTGGAATATGATCCTTCTTGGACCTGGAAAATTTCTCATCTTCACCTTCATGCTTGAAGACCAACTTAAAATAAGCAGGAACTTAGTTTCTCCCTGGTTACTCCCTTTGTTAACATGTCTACAAGATTCTGGCTAGTGTGTATCTTTTCCAACTTAAAATTTCCATCTTCCAAGACGAATCATATGAATGGTACCTGAGCTATATATGATTAGTATTAAAATGGAAGGTTGATTTCTTTGCAATGTGAATGGCACTCTCACTGTCACAATACAACCTGTTATTCTTCTACTTATTTCCCAATTCCTCCATAAACTTATGTAACCAAATAATATCTTTACTAGACTTTGTAGCAGTAACATACTCTGCCTTTGTTGTTGAAAGTGAAACAACCTTTTGTAGTTTATAAATCCGACTTATTCTTGTTCCGCCTATAGTAAAAACATACCCTATGGTGCTCCTCCTGCTATCTTTATCACCTGTCATATCTAAATCAACATATCCCTATAAAACAATGTTTGAACCTAAAAAACATAATGCATGAGTAGTCGTACCTCTAAAATACCTGATAATCTACTTTACTTCCTCCCAATATTCTTTACTTGGATTGTTCATATACCTGCTCACAGGTCCCACTGCATGTGCAATATCCGGTCTTGTGAAAACCATCGCATACATCAAGCTACCAATTGTTGATGAATAAGGGACCATGTACATGTATTCTATCTCCTCATGTGTCTTGGGACACATTTCCTTAGTTAATTTGAAATGGTTGGCCAAAGGTGTATTAATTGGTTTTGCATTCTACATTCTAAACCTCTTCGACACCTTCTTTATGTACTCACGCTGAGAGAATGCCAATTTGTGATTTTTCTTGTCTCTTGTTATTCTCATACCAAGGATTTTCTTTGTGGCACCCAAATCCTTAATTGCAAATGGATTAGCTAATTTCTCTTTGAACACATTTATATCTTGCATATTAGACCCTGCAACAAGCATGTCATCTACATACAATAACAAGATAATATAACTTCCATTTTCTAGATTTTTAAAATAAACACAGTGGTCAGAATGACATCTAATATAACCTTGTTCCATCATAAGCTTGTCAAACTTAAAACACCACTGCCTTGGAGATTTTTTTAGGCCATACAAGCTCTTCTTCAACCTGCATACCAAATTCTCCTTTCTTTTGACCTCATACCCCTGTGACTGTTGCATATAAATCTCTTCCTCCAAATCCCCATGGATAAAATTTGCTTTTACATCTAACTGTTCAATATACAAATCTTGTATTGCCACAAGACTTAAAATAGTCCTAAGTGAAGTCATCTTAACAACAAGAGAAAATATTCCATCAAAATCTATACCTTTCTTTTGTGCAAACCTATTTACAACAAGTCTATCCTTGTACCATTTTTTTCCTCCATATTCTTCCTTCAACTTGTAAACCCATTTATTCTACAATTCTCTTTTTACTACAGACAACTGAACCAAATCCCAATTCTGGTTATTTACCAAGGAATCCATTTCCTCTTTCATGCCTTGCTCCCACTTATTTTTAGTGTCTACCTGCATTGCCTCTTCATAACATTCTGGTTCACCAGAATCAGTCAAAAATAAATAATACAATGAAGGAGAGTATCGTTCAGGGGGTCTACTTAACCTCATAGATCTTCTAACAACACTTGCAAGAGTTTGAGGTACATGTTTCTCATGTTGTTGTACATTTTTATTTTCTGGTACCTTTGGAATTTTTTTTCCAGTGATCTCATCAAGCACTGTGTATTATTGTTTTTCTTTTTCCTGTTTCTTTCACTGCAACTGATATTTGTACATGCCATTCTCATTGAATATGACATCTCTACTCCCAATGATTTTGTTATTTTCATAATCCCATAAGCGATAACCAAAATCATTAACACTGTATCCAATAAATGTACACTTCTTTGATTTTTCCTCAAGCTTTGTTCTATTTTCTTTAACAATATGGAAAAATGCTTCACAATCGAAAGTCTTCAAAAAAGAATAGTTTACCTTTTTACTTGTCCATGCCTCCTCTGGAATTCTACCATCCAAAGAGCTTGAAGGTTCTTTGTTTATTAAGTAAACAACATTATCTACAACATCTTCCCAAAACTGTAAGGGAAAACCAGCATGCAATCTCATACTCCTTGCACGCTGCATGATTTTCATGTTCATCCTTTCTGACACACCATTTTCTTGTGGTGTTCCTTGAACTGTCTTCTTTCTACGAATCCCATGGTATGAACAGTAATCATCAAACTCCTTGCTGCAATATTCACCTCCATTTTCTGATCTGAGACACTTCAACCTTTTTCATGTCTCATTCTCAACCAAAGATTTCCATTTCTTAAACCTTTTTCTAGTTGCATCATCAATAATAGCAACATAATAACGAGAGCCGCCAATAGATGATACATGAGCTGGTCCCCATACATATTTATGCACAAGCTCTAACCTTTCACTCTTCTTTTATTTTCCGACTCTGAGAAATTTGACTCTCTTTTGTTTTCCATAAACACAATGCTCATAGAAATGCAAATCAATTTGTTTAAGATCTGGCAAAAAAAATATTTTGTGAAGTATCTGCATCCCCTTCTCACTCATGTGTCAAATCCTATGATTCCATAGTGTTGTATCCACTCCTGTAGAAGCTAAAGAGATATAAGAGTCAGTATAGCAGTACATAAATACATTGTACCTACCTTCTCTCCTTTTTCTATTACCAATGATCCTTTGGTGACCTTCCACGCCTTATCTATAAATATGGATATACAACCTTCACTTTCCAACTACCCTGTTGAAATCAGATTTTTCCTTAGATCTAGAACATGTCTTACCTCTTTCAACAACTATTGGTTTCCATTGCTTTGCTTTATTTTTACCTTTCCCATTCCAACAATTTTGCATGGTGCATCATCACCCAAATGAACTTGTCCAAAATCACCTTGAACATAATCTAGAAAATGTTTCCTGTGGGGTGTGGCATGAAACGAAGCCCCCGAATCTACTACCCAAGACTCAGAAATATTATCTATATAAATAATCAAAGTATCTTGTAACACATCACCTGTTACATTTGCTTCCTGATTTTTCTCATGTTGTCCATCTCTTTCTTTCTTTGGAGCTCTACAGTATTTCTTCATATGTCCTTTCTTCCCACAATTCCAACACTCTATATTTCCAAGTCTGGATTTGGATCTACCCTTCCTAGAATTCTTGCGGTTCCCTGAGCTCTTTCCTCTATCCTTTTGTCTTCCCTTGTTCTTCGTGCTTAATGCATTGCCTGATGTCTCACCTGTGTTTTTTCGTTGCATTTCCTCACTAAGGATAAAACCAACAACATCATCAACATTTAAAGTGTTTGAACTAGAGACAGAGTTACTTACAACCATGACCAAACCGTTACAAATTTCTGGCTATGAGCACAAGATTAGAATATCCTTGACCTCGTCATCAAAGTCCAATTTTATAGAACTTAGTTGATTAGTAACCGTATTAATTTCATTTAAATGATCTGCAACAGTTTAGCCAATGCATCCATCAATTCCTTCGTTGTCTTTTATTTCAAAATATTGAAATCCATCGATGCTTCAAGGCTCAACCATATCATTCTGAGTGCCTTTATGTCAAGAACCTCTCATTCTTCATCCTTCATGGTCGTCAGCTTCTTTGCTATTCCACCCAATGGTAGGAATAGATCCTTCTGATATAAATAATCTTCCATATTCATCTTCCATAACTGGTAGTTTTGGCTGTTAAATTTCTTGACCCTAAACTTTCCATTTTCCGCAATTGCTCCCACTTGAAATAGGAACCCTCTTTTCTTGCGATTTACCTTTCGCTCTGATACCAATTGTTAGAAAAACAGGATTGCAGAGCAATAAAATCAAACAAATGCGGAAATAAAACACATGAGATACACAATATAATAGAGACACAGATATATGTGGTTCACCCAGTGTGGGCTACGTCCACTAGAGAAATTGCTAGGTCCTTCCTTTATTATTATCCAACAAATGAAGGGATACAACCTACAACACACCCGCTATAACTTCCTCTTCTTTCTCTCACAGTCTCCTCACTCAGAATACAATATTCACAATGATACATAGTTGCAATACATTTCCCTCATAAAAAAGGGTTGCCTTCTAAGGAAAAAAAACTATAACATAACTTCTATCATCAAATCTGCGACCTTATAATGAACGGTCCATATTTACTATGAAATTACAATATAAATTTACAAGCCCCCTACACTCCCCCACGTGGAGGAGTGTAAATACTTTTGGGGTGTAAAGTCTGCATGGGGTATAAACACGGATGAAAACAAAGACCTCTGAATCAAGAATATAATCAGGCTCCACAACCAATAGAGTCCACCGGTGAAGTCCATTTTTGGATATGGGCAATAGATCAGAAGGCTATTTTTCGGACTTGAGGTATAATAATGTATTTGTGCCAAATTTTTAATGTTGAGATAATACAAAGCCTCTCCACTTCGAAGTGGGCCTGAAGACGTAGTCCATTCTTGGGATGAACTATGTTATCATGTCTTGTGTTCTTTCTCTTATTCTCATATTTTCTCCATGATTATGTCCTCTTTAATTAATGTTGCACATAATATTTCATTTACACTCTTTAATGCAATTATTTTAATAAATCATCGATTAAAATATCATGGATCATGTTGGTATTAGAGCGGTCTTATTTGACTTGAATTGCGAGTGTGAATGCTTACCACGGCCAAGCTCAAATCAAGTGAAGGAAAACTTAATACTTTCAACCCAGAGATTGGACATGCAACTCGAGGGAGATGAAGAAGTTCGTGCAGAGTATGAGCATAATATTCACAGGGCTTTCTACCACATGTCAGATATGGTAGAAAAATTGTTTGGAAATTATGAGAAGAGAGTGGCAAAGGAGAAGAAGAATATGTCTAAAGAAGAGGATAATGTTTTAGTAAACTATGGAAGTGGAGTAGATCCTCCTGCGCCTCCATATCCATCTTCAAGTTCAATATCTTCTTCCTCTTCCTCTCATTCTCATCATTCTAGTTTTCATCCAAGTACTTCTAAAAATCCATTGTTGAAACTAGATGTGGAATGTAATTTTCCCATGTTTCATGGAGAGGCTAATGCAGATAAGATTAATAATTGGATCATAAAAATTGAAGTTTACTTCCATGTACAATAAATCGAAGAGGAAGAGGCGAAGATTCAGTTGTCTTCTCTTCGACTGGAAGGAAAAACCCTTGTATGGTGGGAGAGAAAACTTTAGAAAGGTAGCAAACATAATGGTAAACTCCTTTCTTCATGGTTTGAATTTACATATGCGTTGAAAAATCAATTTTATCCATTGGGTTATGTTTAAAAATCCATGATGGAATGGAAAAATCTAAGACAGGGTAAAGGTCAGAGTGTTCAGAGTTTCACATAGGAGTTTAGGAAACAAGCACTTGCATTAAATTTTCTTTTAGATTATCATGAAACTTTGATGAAGTGTATCGGTGCACTTCACAGTTACATTCAAAATACATTATTATTGTTTAACCCCACAAACTTAGATGAAGTGTGTGTCCAAGCAAATCACCTTGAAAGAAAGGGAAATAATGTATAGGAAGAACACAAGCATTCAGAAGACAATTCCAAAAGGAAAGGATAAGATGACAACTACAACAAAGAAAGAGGGAGAAAAATCATCTTGCACTCATTACCAGAAAGATGGGCACGATAATGAGCATTGTTGGAAGATATATCTGAAGTTAATACCAAAGCAATTTGGTGGCCAAAGGAAGCAGAAAAATGTTCCTACCATGCAACAAGACCTAGGTTTCGACTCAAGTGATGAGGAAAAGATCACAACAGTTGGATTACAAGGTAAAGTTTCCTTGCATGCTAGTTCAAGTTCTAAAATTCCATCTCTTGAAAATGATGAAAGAAGAAGTGAATTATTCCACATAAGAGTAGTGACAAAGCACACAAAAGTGGAAACTTTGTTTGATCCA
>ML806346.1:155157-167667 GCA_009831015.1 Picea engelmannii | reverse complement strand
CATTCTCCCATGGTTTTGCAAAACCACATGATATTTCACATGGTTTTTCCTCATGATTCCCCCACCTAGAATTAATATAAGTATTCACTTTTACTGCGGTGAAAACTAATTCACATTGAACATTTATTTACATGTGGTAAATTCATTTTTACATGGATAAACCATTTATGTTAAATAAACTAACTATTTAACCATTTAACATGTACATCATTTTTCTCATATATGAATATAGAAAAAAAAAAAAAAAAATTTATTTTTATTTATTTTCTTTTTATTTTTCTTTTTTCATTGCAATTTTTTTTTTTTTTAGTTTTAATTTTATTTTATTTTTCCCTCACCCAACAAAATCTAACATTCTATCCTACTTCCAACCCCATTGTCCCTCACATGTATCTTATAACATTTTCCATGAAAAATCAACTAACAAGATACATCTCCTTAATTTTAGGATTTCCTTTCTCCCCTCCCAAATGTCGTGGGAACTATATATTACTTATTGAAACTTTATTCCGAAATTCCTTGAAATTCATAACATAATATATTATAATATAATATAATTATATTACAATATAATTTTAATGGTCTTAAGCATGGGAGAGCTCACGAGTTTATCATTGTTGGGATTCTTTTATTTAAACTCCACCTCTCTTACCAAAATCCCATAATAATATTTGTGGAAAAGTGTGCACAAAGGAGGGGGCTTAGTCTAATTTTTTTACTAATCCATAGGAACCATTTCCCATCAAGAGTATTGTGTTGTCTGGAGGAGTCAATGGGAATGAAGTGATCATCATCGAGAATATGTCATGGGAGAGCTCACGAAGACCATTTCGTCGAAAGGATCTCATGGGAGAGCTCACGAAGACCACGTCATCGGGAAATATTGGTCATCAAAAGGGTTCATGAGACCTACCTTACCCCCTTACCATAAAAACCGACGATGCATTGTATTCCAACACGACCTTTTAATATTTTATTCAAAGGTCTTTTTTTAATATTTATGTGTTTTTGTTTCAAGGTCACAGGTTCAAATCCAGAGGGACTAGGGTAATTATTATTATTTTATTAGTTTTAATTTCAGTAAATTTTATTTTCACATTAATGGGGATAATTAAAGTAGTTTAATTTTAATTTTATTTGTAGATTAGTTTTAATTTATTAACTTTGTTAATAATTGTAAATAATGTAAATAATTTTTTTCATTTATTTATTTATTTTTAATTTAACCTTTTTTTTTAAATAATTTTCCTAATTTACAAAAACAAATAGGGAAAATTAGCTAAAATTATACTGCAAGCCACAGGTCCCATGCCCACCTAGGTTCTTATTCAAAATATATATAGGGAAAAAACCATTTAAATCATTGATTGTTGAACTCTCTTATGCATGTGCGATTTTTTTTTTGCAGGTTGAGGATCAACG
Organism: Picea engelmannii; assembly: GCA_009831015.1. NCBI lineage: Eukaryota > Viridiplantae > Streptophyta > Pinopsida > Pinales > Pinaceae > Picea > Picea engelmannii. The sequence goes on along the minus strand of ML806346.1, from coordinate 166,245 downwards.
GTCTAGATTCACCAACAAGCTTAATCGACGATCGCTGAGAAACATGTTTTAGACAAGCATAACCTGGGATACATGTGTTAGAATTGGGTCCATGATACCTTGTTGGAAAGGTATTAGATAGAGGAATTCAGTGACAAAGATCTCCAGGACGGACATGTGATAAAAAAATGTAAAAAAATGCAGAAAATAATAGAACATGGATTTAGGGGAAAAAATCATTCTGCAAACTTCAAGAAGCCATATCTAGAGTAATGAGAAATGAAATCATGCTCAATATGGTTCAATGAAAATATTTAATAGATAGGAAGAGGATGGGATAGAAAGTGTTGGTAGATACTCAGTGGAAATTTTCCGAAAATGTGAAACACATAAGAAACATGAATTCAACTAAAGAACTGGCTATGTAGACTTCAGACAGTCATGTCTCAAATTACAGACAATGAAATCTTACTAGAGATGGATCAGTGGAAATAAAATACAAAGGAGAATAATATCATAATATATTAATTAGGATTAAAAACAAAGAAAACACCCAGAATGTCTCGAGGAATAAAAGATTTACACCCACAAGTTGAGTGAATAATATTTTTAAAAAAATATCATTTGTAAATTTCCATAGGGAGAATGTAACCACCCATGGGTCTCTTCATATTCCATTTGTAACTACCACATCTACATTTTCAAAAATGAAAAAGAAATTTGGAATGTAGAAAAGACAAAACAAAGGGGAAAATGAAATGAACAACTATGCGAACTGAAGAGTCTCTCTTGTTTTATAAAAGAGATCTCGTTGAATGTAAAAGGGAATTTTTCCCTTTGTAAAGATAAGATTGTACTATTACGTTTAAGGGAATAAAGAGAAAGAGGCATTTCATAAATTTGTGAGTTTGGTGAATGCATATTAGACTATTCTTTGTGCATTTATCTTCTAGCTGAGTAGATAGGATTCTGTTGTATGAACTATTTTGCACTTTGTTACGTTTGCTCATGATATCACATGTTTCCTTGTGGGTACATAAATGATCTTATGGATGTATTTTACAACTACTTGTCAGTGTATCCGTAGGATTTTTTTTTTCATTTATCATTAGAATACATGAACTATTTTTTGTTCTGATGGTATTACCTTTCACTATACTCATTCTTTTAGTTTTTCTCCTGATATAGATTAGAAGTAGTTAGATTAGAACAATTTACTTTCAACTAGATTAGTATTATGATTAATTAGAACTCTTTGGGGGGAAGTCTGATGTCTTTCCCATTTTTCTTCTTTTATTTTTGAATGACAACAAGGCCCATATACGCGTTGGAAATGTTATACCAAGAGAGAGTAGGTCTAATTGGGACCAACCATTGAGCATTTTCCCTTTCCTGCTTGATATGACATTCAGACCCGTCAACACAACCATATGGATGCCATAATTCTTTGTTGATAACACTCTTTTACAACCCTTATTTGACATCAAAATCTTGGTTTAAACATTGGAGTATATAAGATTTCTTATCCAATATCAATTTCTGATTTTTATGATCTAATTTGCAGCTCTTATAACTTTTTTTTATTTTTATATATCACTATTAGATGATATAATTTTGGGACATAAAAATTTCTTGATTATTTACCTCTTGTATTAGGGCTTATTTTATCATATATTGTATTATTTCGGGTTTTCTAACATCATTTTTGCAGGTACTATGAATTGGAATCATTTTCCTTGACCTATACTCATCCTCCATCAAGCCTCAAGACCTTCTAATCAAGACCTATAGGGTTCTTCCCTTCATATCCTACCCTCTCCCCTTGTAATCCCTCCAGGGTCACCTGAGAAGCCTCCCTCATGTTGTACTTTTCTATCACTAAAACAAGGGGGGTATATATTGAGGTGACAGTGATAGGTGTCCCCAGTTGTGTCACAGACTTTCTCCTTGGGTTGGGATTTTCTCAAACTACAGACTGTGCGATACCAATTTTTGGTGTCGTTTCTAGGGAGGATTTTGAATCCTTTCCGATCCCATAATGACACATGGAAATTCTATCCCAAAGCCTTTACCTTTATCTTTCCTGGAGACTCCATTTGAGAAAAGTTCCATTTTCACTATCGATGAGATTTTCATAATGTTAATTTGGTGACTCCATAGCCTAAGAACCAATCTTTCCAAAAGTCACTTCCCCAAGGAAGGTTTAAGCCTTCCAAGGTTTACCAAAGAATACTTCCTCATAATTCACCCATTGTCAAAACCTTATTCTAAGGAAGTACTCCTTTTACCCCAATGACTCATCCTTGGGCTAACAACCTTTAGAAGCCATTGAATATGGCCACCATCCTCTCATACCCCATCAACATGCCTAAAGAGTCTCACAAGTGGTTTCCAAAATTCACTGGAAACAATGTTGTTACACTTAAAGAACATCTTGATGTTATTGGTGTGGCCATGGAAGATAATGATATAGAACATGAAGATGTAGCAATGAATATTCTAGCTACATATCTTGATGAAGATGCTAAAAAGTAGTTCAACGAATTTGCTGACAATCACTTACAATCATATGAGGCTTTCACAAAGTTGTTCAAAGGTAGATGGAAAATGAAGAAGGACAATGGAATGCTATTGATGAAATTCAACCAAATAAAAAATAAAGAGAATGAAAAAATGAAGAAATTCAATGCTATATTTGACAACCTGTATAGTCATATCTCAAAGGACTTGTGCTCGCTAGAAGCAACTATTCTCCTTCTTTATTTGAATGATTTCAAGGGACAATTTGGTTTTATCTTGAAGGAAAAGATTCCTAAATTTTTTGGAAAAGGACAAATCATATACTACACATGTTGAAGAACATATAATCACCTCCAAAATAGATCCCTTTCAGTTCCCTTATGCCACAACAAAAACTAAGATGAATACTTCAACCAACAATGTACAGGATCTAGACATAGTCTTCTCTCAAAAGTTTGATCAAATGAATACCCAGTTCGTCCAAATCTAAAATCAAATCATTAAAATGTTGATTAATTTATAGGGGAAACATTCTTCTCCAAGGCCTTAGTTTACTAGAGATCATAGAGGAAACACAAGTTGGAAATCGAAGCCCCAACAAGAAGCGAAGGAACCTGACACCTTGAATCCTATTAGGATAGTTAAAATGGAAGGATCACCATGATGTTTTCCTTGTGAAGAACCTCATTGGGAACACGAGTGTGTGAGACAAAGAGAAGAAGACAAGACAAGATTTAAATACAAGTTGAATTTCATTGATACAACTTACACTCTCTAGGATGATGAATACATTTACATCACAGAAGTCAAACTTGAAGAAGCTAGGAAATGGGCAACTAGGTGAGATCAGTTGGAAATATTGAGCCAACTAGATGAACATTTAAAGGAAAGGTTCATGTAAAAAGAGAATTTAACATATTCTAGGAGACGAAAAGTTCCATCGTCACCTTCCCGAGCAACAAAAGAGGTGCCTCAACCACCTCCAGATGATGACCTACTTCCGCGGCCTATACCAAAAAATGAGGATCTTCACTTGAAAATCGATGTGCCTAGTATGTCGATATCTGTAATATTCCTTTGGTAAGGAAATAATTTTTGAAGACTTTAAGAATATAGGATGAAATAGGGGATCCTATGGTAATTTTTAATACTATGTATCATGGTAACCAGAGGGAAGACAATCCTCCTTTTATCTTTCTCTAGGCATAAATGGTCTTTTCTTGAACAATTGTATGTTGGATTCTGGGGATTCAGAAAATGTGATTCCTTTGAAGGTCATGAGACATATAGGTTTAAGGACAACCCATCCTTATGGAAACATTTTTGGCATTGATCCAAAGAAAGTCAAGGTTTACAATCTCATAGAAGATGTGAAATTTCACTTGCAGGTGTTCCCACACATCGAAATCAATATGAATGTGGTTGTGATCAATGTGTTGGATGCTCGGGGAATGCTCTTATAAATAATTTTATGTGCCACCCATGATGGTTTTCTTAGTATGGACCTCACTCATTCACATATCCCTTTGGGGGATGGGACATTTTAGATTCTTTATATTCAACATGTTGCAAAGAATCATGTAGTTGATCGGAATAGCCCAGACTATTGGATTGATTGCGAATATGATGTGACACCTCATGTCATTGAGTATGATCCTTAGGATTTATTGTTTTCACAAGAATAATTTATTGATAAACTATTATAAAATATAGATAAGTATAAGGAGAAGATTGTGAAATATCAGGGAAAGGACCTACGATCAATTGAGATACTAAAAAAGGATGCAGATAAGAAGGACCAAGAGTGAGAACAATCTATCAAACATATGGTCAAAACAGATCCTCCCACATAAAAATACATTGAATATCTACTATATGTTGAGTTTGAATAAGAAAACCTTGCACCAATGTGGGATAAAAGAAAGGGAAAAGCAAAGTATGAAAAGAAAAGTGGGATTTTATGGCTTGGCCCTTACATTGTCAAGAACAATTATGAAAGAGGAACTTAATATTTATATACCATGGATGGGAAGAAGATGCCATTACCAATTGATGGGTCTATCCTCTGACCCTATATAGACAATACCTGATCTCCATGGGCCTCAGGCCCTAGGTAAGTAGGTAGATCATTTGCTTTTTTGCATTGCATTTGTGTGCTCATTGTAGGTTAGTTGCATTCATTTATATGATTGGTTTTACACATTGATTTTATTTCATTTATACATGGTTGATATAATGCATTTGTTTAAATCATTGCATGCTAGTTAAAAGTGAAAATGTGAAAAAAATTCTTTTAAGAAATCTTATAGTTGTCAATTTTGAACTTTTGGATTTTTTCTTATACGAATAAAGGGTGAGTTAGCTACCCTCCAATGCTATGATGTTTTTATTGAGTATATGTTGGAACATGTCATACGAGGAGGTGTTGAGGTTCTCATGAAATATATGGTGAGCACATGTCCCCGTGTAGGAGCCATATGTTACCTCCCTAGCCTAGGGGTAACTAAGGAGATGATGTCTTGAGACTCGCAGGTAGAATACATGGAGTTTCGAGAGCTAGATGTTCAACTGAGCCCACATTGAGATGATAGAGCCCCTCATCTCCACCACACATGATTATTCATCATCAACAACACAAAAACGCTTGCCACACCAGCCTGGACCAGAAATGAAAGTAGGTCTTTCTTCATTACGTAACAAGTCCAGTCTCATGGTAAGTTTCACTTTAATAATTGAAGCATTTGAGAATGTTGCAAAAGGGTCCTTTCTTTATTGTGGAACATTTTCTTCGAAATTATACCTTTTTCCTTATTTCACTTTGGTGGTTGACATCATTTCTTAGTAATTTGGTGCTTGGGAAAATGGTTTCTACTAGGGAATCTCCTTGAAGGGTTATCATACCATTATCTCTCATACTTACCACTTTCCACACCTCTTCCCCTCTATTTTCTCATATTTTGGTTTTTCAAGCTTACTGAACCCAAGAAGGAATTATACCTCATTTTATGGGAATAAGGGGATAGAATCCAAAAGGTATCATAGCTAACATAGTAAAAGTCAAAATCCATAATCTTTCCTTCTATATGCTCACCCTTAGGTCATGAGAGGAATGAAAAACTTCTCTATAAAAATGAAGGACCTTTTAGAAATAAAATGATTAATAAATGTCTCGCTTGATGGGGAAATTCATTACAATGTCTTTTAATTTCCAATGCATATGGAACTGAATGTGTTCTAACTTCAAGTGGCATTGCAATGCTCTTTTAATTACCATTGCACATAGCATTCAATGGTTGGACCATAAAAAAAGAGAAAGGTGGATAAAGGGCTATTGTTTGGACCATTTACTTTTTTATTTTAGTGGTTAGAATTTGTTGCTATAGAAAACGTTTTCTACAACCATAGGGATATCATAATTCTTTGTTGATAACACTCTGTTAGAACCCTCATTTGACACCAAAATCGTGGTTTAAACATTGGAGTGTTGTTCACTAATTATAATATTTCTTAGCCTATATCAATTTCTGATTTTGATGATCTAATTTGCATCTCTTACAATTTTCTTGTTGCTAATATATCACTATTCTATGATGCGAATCGGGACAAAAAGCGTTCTTTCTAATTTCCCTCTTGTCTTGGGGATTATTTTATCATACATTATCATGGTTTGGGTTTTATAACATATGTTTTTCATGTATTATCAATTGGTAGCCTCCCCTTGACTTATACTCATCCTCCATCAAGCCTCAATACCTTCTAACCGAAACCTCTAGGGGTGGTTCTGTCAGCTCTTGGGCTCTCCCCTTACAGTCCCCCTAGGGTCACCCAGGAAGCCTCCCTTATGTTGGAATTTTCCATCACTAAAATGAGGGGGATATATATTGAGGTGATAGTGACAAGTGTCCCCATTTGTGCCACACACTTGTTGCTTGGGTTGTTCTTTGTAGAAACTACAAACTGTGCGATAAAAAGTCTCAAAGAATTCTTGATCATATTATAATGAACTTGAGGAAAAGTAGAGGGATTTTGGATGCGTTGAAAAGAAGACACAAGAGTGGCTTGAATACTAGAAAACACAGACTTAGTGCCTTGTTGTATTAAGTAGTCAAGACAGTTCGTCTCCATAAAATGATGAGTTCTCTTTTTGTTTCAGGAACATTGCAGGCTTCAAGCAAGAAGGTGAGACAAGTATTTGAACATTCGACAATATTTTTAGATGTTCCTAGAAATTCAATCCATTTTTAAGGCCATCAAGACCCTATGTTAAGGCCCTAACACTCATATATTATTAGTTTATTTCTTATTAATAGGTCAATTTAGTGGTAGATCACATGATGCTGACTTTTATCTCCTATTTATAATAAAGAAGAATAATTTGTAAAAGCATCTCATCTTGTCTTGTGAATTAGATATATTGTAAAAGGAGGTTTCCCCTCGAAGTGGATTGTTATTCATTGACTATTTTGGATTTGGATAATAACATTTGGTTTTAGAGCATACTATCCTATGGTTTCTATCCTTCAATCAAGATATCTTGGAAATTTTTCTATAATGTTTTTTTCGGGATGTTTCAAACAAATTTTTTTTGAGGCTATGCAGAGATAGACTGAACTCTGTCTTAAATAAACATGAAAATTTATTATTATTGGAAGGTTTAACATGATTACTACATTTTGTTTCATGAGTCTCTTCGGTCATTGTAGAAAAAATGCCAAGGTGGAAAAATGCATTTTGATCCAGTGGAATAGGTGGGTGGCCACCGATATCCACCTAGATCATTCCTCCCCACTTAGGAAGAAATGGTCTCCATTCTATCAAGTTCCTAGGGAAGAGTTTTCCTGAATCTGAACCTTGGTCAGATTCTTGCCTTGCAAAAGAAGTTGTCCTACTTAGCTTTCTGGAGGCTATCACAAACTTGTTGTTGGAGGGGTTGGATATGTTCAACCAATGTAGCTTCATGATATTCTTGAGTGTGGGAGGAATCTATCAGTGAAGATACAACATGAAGAGTATGAAGGGATATGTTATAAATTTTCTTGATTGGGAAGTGTGGAGGCACCCCTGTAGGTGAACTACAAATATCTCTTTTCTCTTCTATGATCTTGTCGATCTTCTTCTACTGGATAGAAAGGTCTTGGGACGAGGCTGTAGTGGTTGCAGTTTCAATTTGTTTTCCTTCTTAATGGATTGCAAAGAAGCTAAAAAAATTTGTATGAGAGACTACTTTGTGGCACTATTTTGGTGGGATAATATTCAGAACTACCTATGGTATCTTGTAGAGATGACCCCCCAGAGTAAAAATGACACTACGAGGTCAAGACTCATAAAAAACATAATTCTTCCACATATATGTTTGGACTAAAATAACATCAAATACTTCCAATGGGGAAACATCACACACTACCTCATCCTTGAAGGGCTTGATGCCATAGGAAAAGTGACATTGCTAGTTGACACAAAGATCTTATCCTTGGTAAAGCCGCCTGATGTTGTATAGTTGCAGGTGCAGTGTTATTGGAAAATCCAACTGCTTGATGATCTTTTATGATATGAGGTTCTTTTGGCTTTCTCTATAAACAATGAAATGCAGTGGGGTCCCCTTCATCCACATTTTTGAATGGAAGAGGGGCTCCCCCTCCTCATGATCCTCTGGTTCTTCTGGTTGGATTGTTGTGGTTGGGACAATACCAGTGGGTTCTACATCAATAATCTATCTCCTTTTATTATGTTATGAATTAGAGTCTGTGTAGGGGCTTGGCTTTGTTTCTTTGAGCTTAACTACCAATAATTGTTTGGAGATACATTCATCAATGTTGTGCCAAGGGATTTTGTGGAAGTCGCACCAATTTCCATTTTCCTTCTTCGTCTTCCTATTACCCTTATTTTCTTGTGGCTTGGGAAAGTTGTCTTGAGGTTGGATATTCTGTGGGTTAGGATCGTCTTTACCATAATTTGTTTTTTATAGATTTACAGAACCAAACTCCCGTTTGTTTAGCTACTTAAATTTATGTTCAATATTGAAAACATATCGATAAGCGGCTCCTAATGATGAGATGTCCATAAACTCCATTTTGGTTTGGATGTACCTATGTAGAGCCCCACGGTATTTCAGAACAAGATGCCACTTGGAGTCTTTGATACCCAGCTTGGTGTGCAAGCTATGGAAGGTATTTGTGAACTTCGACACTGTTCAACCCCGCTCTTGACACAATGTGTTCCATCTCATGTACTGTTCATCAGAGTTTCCAATAGGTTAATATTGTTCCTTGAACACATCCATAAAAAAAATCCCAAGTGGGATTGATCCCAAATATTCCAGACTCCTCTGTGGAATTTTTCTCCCAGTAAGTTTCCCACCAATATTTGACATGGGGGACAACCTTAAAGAGTGAAAAGGTGATATTTTCTCTATTGGAAAAATTATGGATAGAGAAATAATCTTCTAGAAGATTTAATCACTTTTACAAAGAATATGCATCTATCTAACCTTCAAACATGGGAATATCAAAATTAAATTGCACCTTGAAAGGGGAAGTTCTTCCAAAGTGGCTTCTTGATGAAGATGCATCTGCTTTTTTCAACAGTCGTCGAAGGATTTTGGAAAAATTCTCCAGCATTTCATCCCTCTGTCATATGAGGGCTTCCTCTAGCAACAAATAAATAACATAATTTTCTCTCATGTCTCTCTTTTCTTTCTCCATGGGAGGCCACTTAGGTTGGAGAGAGAGGTCTTCCTCAAGAGAAACTAGATTGAGACCCAACTCTATATACCCTCACCTAGTTGTTGACATGCACTAAGAAACGACAAGGAGCAACCTACTATTAGACCACTGATCCAAATTATTTTGAGAATGAAATGGAGGAAGAGACATAACAATGAAATACACATAAATATTAAAATAAAAATAGAGAGATATAATAATACACAATTTCTATTAATCAAATAAATGTATAGAGACTGTAAAAATACAAAGTGAATGAACTTGCTAGAATGGTGGCAACTTATCTCTGAGAAGATATGTGATGGTTATGCTCATTTGCAATAATATTGTGTTTACAATGAGGATCCAAAGGCATTTTTAACATAAAGAAAATCTAAAACCCTAACCCCGGAAGATTAAATGGAAACAATTTTGTGGGCCCTGATGGGGGTAGTTGATATGTCAACTTACCGAGGGTGTAATATTTCATATGATCTTTGTTTGGGGTGCACTATAGCTCATTGGAAATTTCTAGTCAAGAGGAATTCATTTCGACCATGCCCAGGATAGAGGCTTGAACTATTTTATGGGACCCCAAACATCAAAAAAGCGTCATTTAGGGCCTTAGAATGGCTCCAGAAGTTTGGGACTCGAAGAAATGTAGAAAGACTGCCAAGGTGGAAAAGTGTATTTCAAGTCAGTGGAATAGGTGGGTGGCCACCGATATCCATCTAGATCAATTTAATTATGTTTGGGTTACTAAGGGTGTCAACTTTCCTAAGGTTGAATTAAATAAGTTTGATGGAATATAAGTCTTTACATGAGTGAACCAAGTAGATAAATAATTCAAATTGCATAATATTATGGAGGATAAGAAAATGTTTTCCTTAACAATATTGTACTTTTAGATAAAACCCTATCAATGGTATCAATGAGTACTCAAAATAAAGCCCCATTATTATAATTATACTTGGAGTTTATTTACGAGAGACTTAGAAGCACAATATGGAAAAGTTTGGAAACAAGACTACTTTACTCAATTGACAAGAATAAATCACTTAGGTGATATTGATGATTATAATTCAGAATTTTAGGTGTTTTCCACTAGGGTGGATAACATAAGTGTTATCCACATTTTTGGTTATCGAGATGATACTACGATTATGTCATGATAATGGAAGATCAAACTCTTCATTAAGAACATTTTCCAGAAGAAGGTTACATTTATCATTTTCTCAAAATCACATTTTTGGAAATAGTTCGCAGGCTGCATATATACTCTCCTGCGGAAATCCTCAATTTCCGCATGTTGCATTCAGTTTGATTGCGGACTTTCCGCACTGTGTTAATGTATAGGGTGCGGACATGTTTCTAAAGAAAGAAAATGAATAAGTTCTCGATCCTTCTAGAAGGAATCTTCTAGAAGGGTGAGTTGGAGTTCGAATGGTTGGCAAAATACTGACTTTACAGATATCTTGGGATCATTCCCTATCCAAGTAACTAATCAATATTCTACTATATATTAAGGAGATTACTTATGGAAAAGGTTAAGCAAGAAGAAATAAGCACAAGAACAAGAAGAGGAAGCAAGCTAGCTGGAGATTGATTGGAGAACTTGTGCAAGACTGTATGAAGGATTGAAGCTATAGCAGCAAGAGACTACAAGTAATCATATGTGGTTGAACTTCTTCATGCATGAGCAAGTGTGTGTGTCAGAGCTAGGAGCCATCGAAAGGAGGTCTACGACATCAAGGATCAGGTTGTATATTTCTCTTTCAGTTAATGCAATATATGAATATGTCCCTTTCCCATAATGATGATGTCATCTTATTACATGATTCCTTGATCACATGTATAGACTAGATATTGAATATATTAATGCCTTTGT
>ML806346.1:111726-132284 GCA_009831015.1 Picea engelmannii | reverse complement strand
CGCATGGGTTCCACGTGCTCGTCTGGCTCCCTCAAGATCCCTCGTATCTAACCTCCGAATTCTACACCTGTCAGCTCTTCGAATCCCTACGCATCCTTCTCACTCACTGAGACCCTCCTCACGTCATTCTTTCTCTTCCACAGATCTGCCTTTGCTCTGTTCAGAGGCTTCCTGGGTTTCCCCTTCCATGGATCACATCCTCACCGCTGTTCTGAGCACTTCGCTTGCATTGGTTATCGTTGTATATGCTCCAGTTCATTTTGTAGAAACAGAGTATATTGATGTGTCCACTGACAAGATCCAGGACCTGGAGTCCAGTCTCCTTGAAATGTTGGGAACCAATCCCCTTTCTATACACTTTGCGGAGATCTCCCTCAGCTATGGTAAGAGGTAGGATTCAATCCGCATGTTGTGCACAGTTCCAGTACCTTCATGAAAAATGTGGGGTTATTCAAGTTAAGAAATTGCATAAACCTTCCTTACGCTGTGGTAATGAATGGTGATTTCCTCTTTTGAAACAAAATGGTTTGCTTGTAATTCCAACCCTGTACGGATTTTGGTACTTTTCTTTCAATTTATTTCATTTATATTTATAAATTTATTCGTCTGTGCATATGCATGTAGTCAGATGCATATACATTGTCTTTTGTATTGCTCACGGCCCTTTGCTCCTAACTTTGAATTTCCCCACATAAATTTCAGGTTTCGGGGTTTCCTTATGCCCGATACCATGAGTTTCCTGTCCTTACGGACTCTCAATCTCCGATATGCCGATGCGCTACTTGTGCGTTAGCCCTTCGGGCTAAGTTTTTTTTTTTTGTGGTCCATATGACCGTTATACCACAAGGCCACAACCTTGTCCCTTATCAGGGTTTCAGATATCACAATATCGAATTGCATGAACCCCGTGTCTACGGAATTCTCGATGTCCTGATACTCGATGCGCCTCTTCCTTGTGCATTCGCCCCTTTTTGTCTAGGCCGAGGTCCATGCGACCTGTTCCTATGTGACCTTTGCCTTATGGCTCCCCATCGGGGTTTCGGTCCTCCTCGAGAAGGAATTTCTTCACTTCAAATTTCGCGATGCCTTTTAGTGTTTACCTTTGGCCAACGAATGGTTAAAATTTTACAAAAATATAAAGTTTCCAACGCCCCCTTAAAATTTTATTTAAAATGCATTATAACTTTTACTTTTGTGAGTTAATTGTTAATGAAATCGGGATTCAAAGTTTCGTAACAAAGAATCGATGTACATTGAATCACGAAACCCCGATCTCCAATTTTGCGATGTGTTTAAGTCTTGATTAAAACATCAATTAATTAATCCCCTTTTTTTTAACGAAGTTTTAAGTGTTAAGTTAATTATGTCGGGCTTTCGGGGTTCGCGAGTTCTCAGGATGTGATTTTCTCGTCACTGAGAATCCCGAAATGCCAATATCTGATGCACGTGTGAGCTCTCTCCTCCACGTCACCACTTCCTCATCGCTCTATCGGGTATCTCGAAATCGCGGCTTCTAATGAAACAATTCCTTGTATGCAGAAACCCCGGAATGCCGAACCCCGACTCTTTTAGATCCTCGGACATGCGTCCCTCAAATTGGATGGCTCTGATCGTGTCGGGAAATCACGGATCGCGATTCCATTGTGAAAGAGTTTCACGACTCCGAAAACCCCAATATTCTGAACTCCGACTCTCCAGAATCTCTCGCCACGCGTCCTCGCTGATGGACGGTGTTGATCCTGTCGGGAAATTGTGGATCACGATTTCTTGTTGCATAAATTATTTACCTACGAAAACTCTGATGCCCCCAAATGCCGACTCTTTAGGATCTCATGCCATGTGTCCTTTCCGATGGACAGTCCTGATCGCCCCTTGCTGTTTCGGGGTTTTTGATACCAATGCACCTATGTCTTCGGAATTCCTTATTTTTCGATACTCTGGTTGGCTGACAGCTGGCCCCTTTCACTGGCACTATCCTCTCTCTCTGATGTGTGATCAACTAGCCCCACTCATCGGGGTTTCGGACTTCGTGATTTTGAAATGCAGAGATTTCTTGCCCACGAAATCCCCGATACGTCGATTCCCAATTTTCCAATGGGGCCAAACGCTTATGGTTCTCGATGATTGCCACGCGTCGCTTCAATGGACGATCTCGATTACGTCGGTATTTCAGGACTTTCAATGTTCTATTTCCTTCGACCTCAGGAATGGTGATTTCTCGATTTTCCGATTCTTCCTGGATCCTTGACACCTGTCTTCCACTATCTCCCGCTGTGGCCCACACGACTCCTCTGTCGGGATATCGCGAATTGTGACTTCGAGCTGCAAGAGTTTCTTGCCTCCAAAAACTCCGATATGCCGAACCCCGACTCCTCAGGATCCTCTAACACGCATTCTCGAAATGAACGGCTCAGATCTCATCGGGGTTCCTTGCTTTTATTGGGAATTTTTCTGTCGGGAAATCGGCATTTGCGTTGTCGTGATCCACTGTCTTCACGGATCCCCGATTCCTGATGGTACCTTTCTCCACTCCTTAGCTCCCTCTGGCTAACTCCTTTCTCATGTGACCTGCTAGTCCACAAGACCACGGTCCTTTCCCTTATCGGAGTTTTGGAGTTCACGGAATTGGAGTGTGTAGAACTTACGTTCTCAGGATCTCCGATCCTCCGATCCCCGATGGCACTTGGCGTTGACCCCTGCGAGAGTTGACCTTTTGAAACCTGTCCTCTCTCGGTGTATCGGAGTTCACGAGTTCGTGAATCCAAAACTTATGAGTTCCGGGGATTGTCTTTTCTCGAACCCCAATCTTCGACTCTGTGGGATCTCCTGACACGTGTCCCCACTGTTTGGATGGCTCTGATCCTATTAGGAAATCGCGGATCGTGATTCCTTGACGCAACGGTTCTACACTCCTGAAATCCCCGATGGGAAAAATCTCCTTGCCTCCCCAGAATGCTGACGCGTGTCCTACCGAGATCAATGGCTAGGACCTGTTCTCAGGATTTCAAGAACCACAAGGTCTCGATTCTCTGGCTTAACAAAACCCTGATGACTCTGATATCCCGATGACTCTTCTGGGACTCCTCCTCTACACACTAGGACTTAAACCCTATGCAACTTCTCGAGATCTAATAGATGACGGGATTTTTCTTGAGATCTGACGGCTCAGATCCGTTCTCCCACGTAATAGACAACTCTCCTTTGGGATAATCGATTAGTTGCATAAAACATTACGTAGTGTTAAAATTGCTTTCTTGGCAAGGTTAAAATTTGTATGGGTCTATAGTTCCTGAGATTCTTCATTATTTAAAATTTCACTGAGGCTAGTACAGGCAACTAGTTTACATTGTTCCCATGCGATACAAGTCTTCTAAATTTCCTTTTTTCGACTGCGCATTGGCAGTTCCTCATTTAGGTAAGTTCGAGATGAAGTAGGCCTTTTCAAGGTCTTGCAAATGTCCTTTTGCATTTTATTTAGTATAATTCATGTAGTTATTGGATCTTTCCAACTTCAAGCCTTCGATAGAAGCTTCTCTCGACATTTTCATCGATTTCAAGTGTCTATTATACCCGAAACTTCATTGACAAGCATTGCTCAAATAAAATTAAGTTATCATCTCTGTTTTTCGTGCTGAATAGCTTTATTCAGGCTGCTTTAAGGGTGGCCATTTTGTGGGAAGTGATCCTTCCAACTATCTGGTTTTCTGCCACTATTTTAAAGGTGTTCCTTTGAATATTCAGACTAAAACTATAGTGACCATACGTGATCCAGTTAAAGGGTATTGCCTAAATTGGTTACTTGTGATATATCTATGAGATCATTTACTTGGATAACTTAGGGGTGCTACCTGAGTATATTTTCGGATACTGTATCAGTCATATTGGGTCAAACTGAACGTGTTTTGTTTGTAGTTTAAGCGTGGCTGGATTTAACACTCAGGTTTTGGACCTTAGGCCCAGATTTCGAACTAAGACGCTCTGATACCATATGTAACTACCAAATATTTCTAAACATCATTAAGTTTCATAAACAATTTATTTTATGAACTGAGACAATAACTTCATAGCATAATATTGATTTTGATAACAACACCTTCAGTAACTTAGATTTATCAATAAATACTGATTTCATGGCAGAATGAAATAAATACATAACTTAACAAAGTACCTGGTTCTGATGCTAATTTATGTTGCCTCTTTTCCTTGTTGCTGCCTTCCTGCTACCTGATACACAGGTTAACCCTGCCACAAACAAGAGAATAACTGCCCAAAACTACTGTCCTCCCTGCCAACTAGGAAAACTACCTAGCTCCAGGATATCTACGGATATTCTGGCCCCCGTGCCCAAAACCTCCAGCAACTCGGTGCCTCAACTGATCAAAAGTCACATCTAGAAACTTTCTGCTCACAGCAAATCCCACAATCCTCCCCCCATCCATCCTCCGTCGAACCCACCTCACGTAAACCTCCTTCCTTCCCTTACTCCTCCCTCACTGACTCCTCATTACTCCCTTACCTGCGCCCGTCCCCCATCCTTCATTCTCCCTTAATGTTTTATCTTCTTGGGATTCATAGGCCATCCCTCTCTACATACGCAACCATTTTATAACATTTTTCATTGATCTTTTAAATTTATTTCTCAGGTCATTAAATGTGATCTGTAGTTAAATTGTTACTTAGTTAACCACAATTATTTTCTTTAATTAATTTTACTTTATAATCTTTAGATATTTGTTCAACTAGGGTCATTACAATCTGCCACAACATTTTGCTTCCCTTTTTTATATACGATTTCAAAATCACAACCCAATATATTGGTTACCCATTTTTGTTGTTCTTCTAAAGATAGTCTTTGTTCCAAGAAGTATTTAAGACTGTCATGATCTTTTTTGACCTTGAAGTGCCTACCTATTAGG
This sequence comes from Picea engelmannii, assembly GCA_009831015.1. Lineage (NCBI taxonomy): Eukaryota > Viridiplantae > Streptophyta > Pinopsida > Pinales > Pinaceae > Picea > Picea engelmannii. Next base: position 127,368 of record ML806346.1, on the reverse strand, counting down.
TAAGGACACCATTTCTTTAATGCATGTAGTATTTCCATAATTTTCTTCTCATAAATGGGTTTGGGTAATTCCTTTCCCTTGAGTGGTCGACTTTCAAAATCCAAGGGCCTTCTTGCATTAGGACAACACGAATTCCATTTCCCGGGGCATCACATTGTACAATAAAGGTTTTTGTGAAGTCTGGAGTGGTCAAGACAAGAGCTTTGCACATCACCTCTTTAAGTTGTTCAAAAGATTTAGTTTCCTCTGGAGTCCATGAAAATGCATTCTTCTTAGTTAGTGTTGTTAAAGGTGTTTCTATTCTTCCATAGTGTCAAACAAACCTTGCAGTAGTAACCTGTCAAACCCAAAAATCCACTAAGATTCTTTAATGTTTTGGGAATCATCCAGTCCATCATGGCATTAATCTTGTTAGGGTCTACCTTGACACCTTCATGAGATACAATATGACCCAAATACTCTACCTCCTTCACTCCAAAGAAACATTTGGCTAGTTTGGCATATAATTGTTGCTCCTTTAGTAGTTGTAGCACCTTGTCAACATGTCGCACATGATCATCCCAAGACTTTCTATATATTAATATATTATCAAAAAATACTAAAACAAATTTTTGAAGGAAGGGCTTGAGAATGGAATTCATCAACCCTTCGAATGTGGAAGGTGCATTTGTAAGGCCAAAAGGCATGACCAAAAACTCATAATGGCCATCATGAGTTCAGACTGTTGTTTTTGGGATATCTTCTTCCTTCATTCTAATCTGATGATACACTGAGTGAAGATCCAACTTTGTGAAATAGATTGCTCCATGTAGCTCATTTAACAATTCATCAATAACAGGAATGGGAAATTTATATTTAATAGTGATCTTGTTGAGATCTCTATAATCCAGACACATATGCCATGAACCATATTTCTTGAATACCATTACCACCACTGCAGAGTAAGAAATTTGGCTAGGTCTAATAATTCCAGGCTCTGACATTTCTTCGACCATGCACTCAATTTCACTCTTCTGGGCATAAGGGTATCGATATGGCCTGATGTTAGGAGGAACACTCCCAGGAATTAGGTGAATATCATGATCATGATTTTGAGTGGGTGGAAGGACTTTGGGAACATCTTCAGATACTTTGTAATTCTTATCAATGATCCCTTGGAGATCTATAGGAATAGATGGTTTAGATGTTTGAACATCTAGTGAGCATAATTGTTCAATAACACCTTGATGCCCCTTTTTCAATAATTTTGTCATGCCATTAGAGATTATCACCTTACCAGGTTTCCCTGTGATACCTCTTAACACAATTTCTTTTCCTTCCAATGAAAATTTCATGAAAAGTTCTTGAAAATTAAAAGCCATTGTTCCTAATGATTGTAACCATTGGATTCCTAGTACAACATCAGCACCACCCATGGGTATAGAAATCATTGGACTATTCACTACATATTCCACGATAGTAAGATTGATCTTATTGCATTTTCCTAAGCAATTGATAATTCCTCCATCTGCAATCATTACTTGAAACTCTAGTGCTGGATATACAAAGAAATTGAGATCTTTGGCTAATTTATAGTGAATGAAATTATGAGTAATTCTAGAATCAATTAGGACTATTACCTTTTTCTTTTTCATATATCCTTTGATCTTGAGGGTTTGAGTGTTAATTCCAGCCAATGCATTACATGATATCATGGAACTCAAATCTCCAAACGAAATTGATTCTACGTTTTCATCTTGAGATGGTTCTTGTTCATGTTCTTGTTCTTCTTTCTCTTCACAATATATGTATAATAATTTCTTCTCACCACACTTATGTCCCTTACTATACTTGCTGTCACAATTAAAGCATAAACCTTTTTCTTTTCTTTCCTCCAATTGTTGAGGTATCAACATTGTAGGTTGATGTATTTTAGAAGAAGGAGCATTATTCTCTCTATAGATGTTAGGATTTGTCCTTCTAGTAGCCATAGCCATATTTTTACTTTCAACATTTCTTGCCACCCTAAATGAATTCCCTAATGATTTGGGTTCCCAAAGGCGAACCTCATGTTGAATGTTATCTCTTAAAGTTCCTATGAATACATCAATCAAGTGCTCATTTGGAATATATGTTACCTTTATATTCAATCTTTGGAAGTTTTCAATGTGCTCTATAACTGAACCCTTTTGCTTGAGATTTATCAATTGGATAAAGAAGGTATTGCTCCTTGTATCCTCATAGTGTGCTATCATTTCTTCCGTGAAAATTGTGCAAGTGACGAGTTATTTGCAGGAACAAAGCCATCTATACCATACAAATTGATTGGGTTCTAAATATAAAGAATAAATTCGTACCTTTTGTGTATGTGGCACATTATGTGGATCAAAGAATTTCTCCATATGAAGTACCCATGTGATAGGGTCCTTGGCATCAAAATTACTCATATCGATCTTAGGAACGTGGTTAGTCTTCAACCCAAAGTTAGAGTTTCTCCATTCTTGATTCACCTTCCTTGTGTCCTCATCATGAAGTTCATGGGATACGTTTTCACTTTCAGGTGTCCTCTCTATTATGAAATTTTTCAATCCTTCCATGATCTCCTCTTTTAAACCATCCATCTTTGCCTCCAACTTAGCTTCCATCTCTTGTAGTTCATCGTTTGTTACTATATTCTTTTGTAAATCATTTATGTCATTATGCATTTCTTCACCTTCATCAAGAGTCCAAGTAGGATTGTCTAGAGGCTTATTTGGTGTAGAAGTTCCCTTTTTGGGTGGCATGTTGGCCAAGTATCACTTTTAAAACTTGATTTTGAGGTGGTTCTGCTAGACAATCTTTCTTTTGCTATATATCCAAAGTTTCGGCCCTTCTGGGTATGAAACTTTATTTTTTGTAGTTCTCTAATATTTCTTCTCTACAATGCCATAGGTTTGATCAAAATTGGATGTGCCAAGTGGAATTTATGGTAACTTCCCCACAACTTTCTAATTTTTGGCCTTTCTAGGAGATCTAACTTGTATAGCATTCCCCGCACAAAATAATTGATACAAAATTCTGACACTCCTACCAGGTATACTATAGAATTTCCACTATCCAATGCAACTAGTCTCACTCATTTTGGATACTCTAGGAAGAGGTTATGATTGTTTTACATGGAACACCTTCTTGAGACTAGTCAATAGGACTAGTCAGATACCCTATCTTCCATAGGGTGTATATAAAAATGTACGATGAACCAGAAGCTAAAATTTTTACCATAGATACCTTACTAATTTCTATGAATAACCTCTGGATTTCAGGGTCTGAAACATTATAGAAAATTTTTTATAGTAAAAATTCTGCAATGACTCAGTTCAGGATGATTCCAGAACCCTATCTTGCACAAGCTGTATCTCAAAGGAAATATGAACTCAAAGGGTTAAATATGCAACTTCTCAGGTCATTATCTCTCATAGAATGGAAAATCAATACTCAAAATGGTAGTAGGGTATTTTTGGATAGACTTTATTCTATGGAAGTGAAGTAGGAAGATGAAAATGTTCCATAGAAATTAAAATTCACCTTGGAAAAGAACCATAGGGTCTTCCACGAAATTCATAAAGGGATACCTCCATATAGGGATAATGAGCATCAAATTGAACTAATACCTAGAATTACTCCCAATAATAAAAGGCCTTATAGATATCCCCATCAAAAAAAGGGGGAACTTGAGAAAATGGTACAATACATGCTATGTTCAGGTATTACTCAACCAAGAAAGACTTTATTTTAGCTCTAGTAGTGATGGTGATAAAAAATGATAATTATTGGAGGTTGTGTCCTGATTGTAGAGACATAAACAAAATAAACATAAAGGATAAATTCCATATTCCAAATCTTTATGAGCTATTAGATGAAGTTCATGAAGTGGCTTATTATACAAATCTATATCTTAAATCAATGTCTGACTAGATTAGAGTAAGAAAAGAAGAAATTCCCAAAACAACTTTTAGAACTCATTATGGGCACTGTGAGTTCTTGGTCATACCTTTTGGGTTGATAAATGATCCTTCTAATTCTCAAAGCCTTATGAACACAATTTTTCAACCCCATCTTAGGAAGTTTTTGTTGGTTTACTTTGATAATAAAATCATCTATAGAAAATCATAAAAACTCCACATTAAACATGTGGATAAAGTCCTACAAATTCTTGATAATAGTCAATTGTATGTAAAAAGATCTAAATGTTATTTTTGGAAACAAGAAGTAGAGTATTTGGGTCATATTGTTTCAAGGGGAGCGGTTAAGGTGGACCCTCAAAAGATCAAAGCTAGTACAAAAGGTCTATTCCTAAGAACATCAAGAGTCTTAGAGGATTTCTAGGTCTTACAAGATATTATCATAAATTTGTTAAGAATTATGCATGCATTGTAGTCCCACTCACTTCTCTCTCGAAGAAAAAATAATTTGTATCAAATGAAGAGGATACCTTGGCATTCTCACTCTTAAAAGATGTTATTTCTTCTACATTAGTACCAACAACACCTAATTTTGGTAAAACATTCATAGTCGAATGTGATGCATCTAGACAAAGAATTGGAGTTGTATGAAACAATTAAAGGGAAAAGGCTTGGTGAAATATACATATAAAAATGAAATAACATTAATTTTACATGCAATAAAAAATAATGACAATATATCATTGTGAGACATTTTAAATTAAAGAAAAACCATGATAGCCTCAAGTAAATTTTGGAGTGAATATTGTCATCAGAAGAGAAAAAAAGATGGTTAGAAAAAATGCAAGTGTTTGATTTTGAAATAATCTACAAAAAGGGGAAGGAGAATGTGGTCATAGATGCCCTTTATATAATAGAACAATATTCAAGTTTATATTTTGTTATATATTACATTCCTGCTTGGTTGGAAGAATCTATCCATGAATAGAAAAATGAAAATAATACGAGACAAAAAATAAAATGTATAAAGCAAGGGATGAACGTGATGGAACATTCGGAGTGGAAGAGATATATTCTTTGTTCCAAGGGTATAATATTTTTATGCTCTCAATGAAATTTGAATAAAAAAATATTAAGAGAGTCTCATGACTCTCTAATGATTAGACATTCAGGGTTACTTAAAGCATATCAAAGGATAAAAAAAGTTTTTTTTTTGGGAAGGAGTGAAGAAAGACATTAAATATTTTGTAAGATAATGTCATTTTTTCCAAAGAAATAAAGGAGAAATAATAAAAAAATCCATGGTTTCTTTAGCCTTAACATATACCTAATCAAATATGGGAAGCAATGTCAATGGATTTCATTAAAATTTTACCGAAATCAGATAGCAAGGATGCCATTTTGTTATTGTGGATAAACTCACAAAATATGCACATTTTTGTGGAATTCAAAGTACATATATGGAAATTCAAGTGGAAGAAGTTTTCATGAATGAAATTCATAGAATTCAAGGATTTATCGAAGTAATAGTAAGTCACAGAGATTCAAAATTCATAGGAAATGTTTGGAAATAATTATGGAATATGAGTAGAATAACACTAGTTATGAGCTCAAGATATCATCCACAAACATATGGTCAAACATAAATAGTTAAAAAATATTTAGAAGGTTATCTACATTGAAATTATTTAGAAAATAAATATCAATGGGTGAAGTGGCTTTGCAGTGTATTTAACCCCCAAAATTTAGATAAATCACATGAATTGTAATGCAAAACCTGAGAACAAAAGAGAAAAGAGAGATACAAATAGAGAGCAATGCTCACTTCCCTCTTAAAGGAGGAAACCTCCAGGGGAAGTGCTCCAAATACAATAACAATTCTTTTCAAAATAATACATAACCTTCTACTCAATATATATCTATCCATAGAGAATGTTAACTACCTATGGGCCCCTTTTAATGAGGGCAGACCAACTAATTTGGGTCTCATTACTAAAAGGAACCCTTTATTACAATGAGTGACTATTAACTAACTATTTAATGGGCCTTATTCAAGGAAGGTGGCATTGTACATTAATAAATTATCTATGTAGGGGGGTTAGGTTAAGACTTTAAAATTCCCTCTCGCTTAGAAATTAGTGTTTTCCTCAAGGATGAAGCAGAGGAAATGATTGTAAAATCACTATTGGTTCCCATGTGATAGCTTGCGACTGCATATATTTCCACTAGATAAATACTTCCTTGATCGTTTGTTGGCACAATTGGTACTCTCGCATAGCCAATACCACTTTTGGTTGGAGCTAAATGGAACCTTCTTCATCATGTTCTGGAAGGTTGGTTTTCAACCTACAATTCAATCCCACAACTTTCTTTAAACATGACAGATGAAAGGCTGCATGAATCTTGGAGTGGGTTGGGACAACCTAGTTATAAGTGACCTAACCAATGCCTTGTATGATTTTATAGGAACCATAGAGATTTAGACATACCTTCTAGGGAAATTTATCTTTGAATGATGTTTCCTTACAAGGCTGATAGTGAAGAAACAATTTATCCTCTTTGTTAAGACAATGTTTAGATCTATGTTGACCAAAATGTTTCATTCGATTTTGCGCCATAAACAAGTTGTTCTTGACGATACAGATAATGGCTTCTTTGGTGTGAACCATTCTATCTACTACATGAACCTTGGAGGTTCCTTGTGCATAGAATGAAAATGATAGGGGATCTTAGCCATAAACAAATTCATATGGTGTCATTTTGGTAGTTCCATGATAAGTGTTTCTATACCACCATTCAACAAGAGGAATCCATTCTTCTCATTGCTGCATATTTTGGGAAAAATAACATATTAAATAGGTTTCTAGACACATTTTGACCACTTTTGTTTCACCATCAGTTTGAGGATGATATAGAGTAATCAAATTCAGCTATGTACCTTGAATTTTAAATAGTTCATGACAAAATGTTTTGGTGAAATTGGTGTCCCGATCTGAGACAATGGAAGTGGGCATACCATGTAGCTTAAATATATAATCCATGAAGGCATAGGAATACCAATGAAGGAATGAAAGGATGAGATGTTGGATTACTGAGGGGGGGGTGAATCAGTAATAGAGAAATTTAATCATTTTTAACCATATAATCCAAGTGTTATATCAATGAAGCATTATCATCCAATAACTGCAGAGTAAATAAGTAATGAACAAATGAATAAACATACACATACACAGTACACCAGTGTTTTACGTGGAAACCCAAATCGGAAGAAAACCACATAATGATTTTTCTTATATGTCTTAAAGAATTACATTCATTGGAAGCACCAACTTCCTTTGTTTTCCAGCTGCAACTGGAAGGAGGCTCCAACCCCCTATTTTCTCAGGCTACAACCCGAGGGAAGTTCCAACTCTACAATTCTCTAGCTACAACCAGAAGGAGGCTACAACCCCCTATGTTCTCTGGCTACAATCAAAAGGTGGCTACAACCACCCGTCCTTGCCCCGTCCTGCCACCCTGAAGTAGAAGTAGAATGATGGAACCACTGTCAACCTGTCACTGTGAGATATACTATTGTAAATATAAACCATGCATCAACCATGTATCAACCTATACCTCAACTTGTAATCAACCTGTACCATAAACAAGTGCATCAACCATGAACCAACTTTTACCAAATAACTTGTAATCAACCTGTACCATAAACAAGTGCATCCAACCATGTACCATGTAACAATCATGTTTCAACTACTCATGAACTATGACTCATAAATATGTACCAACATCATCAACTATACACCTCATGTATGTGTCAACTCATCAACTATGTGTCTCAACCATGTACTCAACATGTACCTCAACCAAAATCCCTCATCAATTTCATCATCCAAATCTGATTTGTAGCTCTATAATAGACCTGGTGTATATGATCAAATTCTTGCAAACCTTCCTTAACTTCAACAATGAGAGACTATCATTTTCATCAAATGTTTTTTTAGTCTCACATGCCTAGTTTTGCATTACTCAACAACCCTAACTTGAAGTAATCATAACTTTGTACTTGTAATGTATAAAGATCTGAAATTTATACACAATTTTATTTAGTGTCTTTTACGTAATTCCTCCTGGTGTCACTACTTGGAACCTGTCAAAAAAGGATTTATAGCAAAAATGGCATACCTTGCTGAATTCTGGCTTATTCTAGAGAGCGACCTTGTAGAGTGTGCCCCGCACGTAATATTTATTGAATTGATCTAAAACTATGACACATAATACTAAATACATTACCCTAACCATCACATTTGGTTTCACTGAATTGGGATCTGTGATGAAGAAGTTATGACGTTTTTACCCAAAACACCTGTTTTTGACTAGTTTCAGGACTAGCTACAAACCCTATTTTGCACGGAGTGTAACTCAAAAAATACAATGAACCACAAGTAGAATTTTTCACCACATATACTTGGATATGTTTTATCAATGGCATAGAAATTTCAAGGTCTGAATCATTATAGAAAAAAGGTTATAGAGAAAATGGTGAGATGACCTGTAAATAACATACCTTAAAAAGCACCATCAAAATAATTTATCCTTTCTTGCATTTCGACATTGTTTTCTTCACCTTCCCTCAGAATTTCGGCTTAGATATCCTTTGTTACCTAAGAAACCTATAGATATTCAATATTCTCAAGTGTGAATAAAATGAGAGCCTTGCCTCTTATTTATACACTCCAAGTAGCTTCCTTAAAAACATCTTCTAGGTCACTTGGCCCCACTTTCCTTATTTTAGGGTTAAACCACTTCTAATTTCTCCATTAAATTTATTTTTGAAATAATTTATTTTGTATTCACTTTGAATTATAATACAATCATTACTTCACTTTATTATTTACCTTTTAAAATATCTTAAACCACTTTGACTACTTTGACCTTTTGGGGCTTCTAGATGGCATATGAGGGTCCTCCCACTTCGTAAGACCTTAACTCTCAAACCGCGAGGCGTTATGTGACGTTCCACATACCACCAGAAATGTAATGACATGTACTATCCGTATATAATAGTATTATCTGAAAATATATCATAACTCATACTATTATCCATCAAACAAACTTGGGTCCATTACCCAAACCCGGGGTCTCCAACTTCTTATGGCCATAACTCTCTAACTGTGAGGATTTATGTGGCATTCCACATACCACTAGAAATAGAATGACAAGAACTATCCATATATGATAGTTTACCTGACAAATTCATTGTCCTTCATATCATTATTCCACAATTAATAATGGGTTCTCTTACTCCAAAAAGCGTCTTCCGGTGAGGGCTTTCACCATAAGGGGACCACTTTGGAGTTCATCCATCTTTAATTATTATCAACCATGACAAGACAATAATGATTCATATTTACATCAAAAAATATTAGGTCCATTACCCAAACCATTATGCTGCGGGGATTTCTTCAAGGGTTGACATCAATGACAACCAACCTTAATCAACAATCTCCCCCTTTGGCATTGATGGCAACACTCTGACAAAATACTGAAATCATATCACTCATGCTCCCCCTGGAACCATTCCTCTGTCCTCTATATCTGATAAATTTTCCTCTTTCCTCTGCATCTGATAAATCTACTCCCCCCTAGAAGCATGCCTCTGTCCTTTGCATCTGATAAATCTCTCCCCCTTTGTCATCAATGGAAAAGGTATCTTTCCATCCGGGGCTGCTCCCCCTGACTGAACTGTCCTCTTATGGTGATTCCTCGTGTACATATAAGACATATAAGATAAGCATTAAAAAAGAATTCATTTTGGAGTAGAAATAACTCCAATTCTTTGGCAAAGATAATCAAAGGCTTCCCATAGAAGTGGTTTTGTAAAGATGTCTACCAATTGTTCTTTTGTGTCCACATACTCAACTCTGATGTTCTTTTCTGCAACTTGTTCTCGTAGAAAGTGATACTTGATTGGAATGCGCTTCGTCTTGGAGTGCATCACCAGGTTTTTTGAGATACTAATGGCACTTGTATTATCACAATATATTGGAATGGGCTCATCATACTCAACCTATATATCTGTCAAAGTTTGTTTCATCCAAAGAACCTGTGTACAACATGTTGTTGCTGCAATATACTCTGCCTCAGTTGTAGATAGAGACATTGATGATTGTTTCTTGCTTAGCCATAATACCAAACACTCACCTAAGTATAATGTTGCTCCACTAGTGCTTCATTGGTCATCAATACAACCTGCCCAATCTTCATCTGTGTAGGCAATAGGTGATAGATCTTTTCCTTTTGGATACCATAATCCAAACTCTTATGTTCCTTTGAGATATCTGAAAATCCTCTTTATTGCTAATACATGTGATTCCTTTGGTGTTGCTTGAAATCATGCCACTTGTCCAACTGCTTGCATTACATCTGGTCTGGATGATGTCACATATAGTAGGCTTCCAATCATTGACTTGTATTGCCTCTGATATGTAGACTTCAAATCATCATCTTTGTTCAACTTACAACCGGTTTGCATGGGAGTGGTAACTGGTTTGCAATCTTCCATTCTGAACCCCTTTAGCATTTATCTGATATACTTGGTTTGAGAAATAAAAATTCCTTGGTTTCTTTGACGTATATGAAGTCCTAGAAAGAAGGATAGTTCTCCAAGTAATGACACTTCAAATTCATTATGCATGTCTTTTTCAAATTTCTGTCTTAACCTATCATCATCACTAACAAAAATAATATCATCAACATAAACTTCAATTAATAAAATATTACATTGACTTACCTTGATGTAGAGGTTGTTGTCTACACTTCCTTTTCTGAAACCCGCCTACTACAGATACTTATACAGTCTGGAGTACCATGCTCTAGGAGTCTGTTTTAGACCATAGAAGGCCTTGTTTAATTTACATACATAGTATGTGTTCTCTGACAACTGAAATCCTTCTAGTTGTTCAATGTAGACTTCTTCTTCAAGTTCCCGATTCAGAAAAGATGATTTTACATCCATCTGATATACTTTAACATTTTTGGAGCATGCATAAGCTAAAAGTAAACGGATTGCTTCCATTCTAGCAATTGGGGCAAATGTCTCTTCAAATTCAATTCCTTTAAATCTGTGTATATCATTTACATACCAATCTATCTTTGTTCCTTGTAACATGTCCATATTCATTCAATTTATTCCTAAAAACCAATTTTGTGTCGATCACATTCTTATTCTTTGGTCTTATAACCAATTCCCACGTGTCATTTTTCTCTATTTGATCCAATTATTCATCCATTGTCTTATTCCAAAATTTCTCCTTGTTGGATTCTTCAAAACAGTTTGGTTCAATTGTAGATAAGAGTGGTAGGTGTGTTTGTTCTAGTGAACGGATTTTTCTTCTAGTCTCAACTCCTGCATCTTTGTTTCCAATAATCTGATCTGAAGGATGATTCTTCTGTACTCATTTTCTAGGTGTCTTCAAATTCTCTTCATCTTCATCTTCAGCTTCTACTTCTTTTTCATCTTCTTCTTCGAAAAGTTGTTCCATTGATTTGTTTTCTTCTTACTTCGATTTTGGTATGCCTGTTTCATCATTTGTTACATTGATGCTTTCCACAACTTTTTTCAATATTATATTGTAACACTTGTATGCTTTCCTTGTACTTGAGTAACCAACAAGTATTCCTTTGTCCAAATGAGAGTCAAAATTTCTCATTCTGCCATATTCTCTTTTGATGTATCATTTTCTTCCAAAAAATCTAAAGTGCTTCACATTTGCTGGTCTTCCTTTCCATAGCTCATATGCATTTTTATTAGTGTTGTTTCTGAGAATTACTCTGTTTTGAATGTGAACTATTGTATGCACTACTTGTGTCCAAAATATATCTATCAATTTGGAATCCATTAGCATTTTTCGAGCCATTTATTGTACTATCTTGTTCTTTCTTTCAACAACACCATTATGTTGAGGTGTCCTAGCAACAAAGAATTGCCTTTTTATTCCATGACTGCTACAATAGTCCATAAATTCATTTGAAGTGAACTCTCCTCCATTATCAGATCTCAAACATTTGATTCTTGAATCCATCTCATTTTCATCCATTTCCTTGTAGATCTTGAAGTTTTCAAAAGCTTCTGACTTGTTCTTGAAAAAACAAACTGCGGTCATTCTTGTATAATCATTAACTAATAACATAAAGTATTTTTCACCTTTTAAGACCTTTGTTGTAGTTGGTCCAACTAGATCAATGTGCACAATTTCCAGTGGTCTTGTTGTTGAATATTCCTTTGATTTGAACCCGGTCTTTGTTTGCTTTCCTTTTTGACAATGCTTGCATAAAGTGTTGGTTGGTTTCGTGATCTGGGGCATTTCTCAGACTGCTTCTCTTTTGATTACTTTGACAAGGTTATCAAAATGCATGTGACCCATTCTTCTATGCCATAGCCAACTTTCATCTTCCTTTCCTAGACAACACTTTTCATTTCCAATTTCACTTAACACATATATGTTGTTTGAAGTTCTTACAACTGTACTGACCATTTTCCCTGAACCTTCTTTTCTTATCTCACACTTTTCTGAATTGACAGTAAGTTTATGACCTTGGTCACACATTTGACTCACACTTACAAGATTATGTTTCATATCTTCTACCAGTAGAACATTTTGTGCCTTTTCATTCTTGTTCCCAATTCAAACTGTGCCTTCTCCAATGGTTTTGGATGAATTATCATTTCCAAAGGAGACTGATCCATTTTTCTCTTTTCGTAATGTAAGAAATTTGTCTTTATCACCTGTCATGTGTTTTGAACATCCACTGTCAACATACCAATTGTGTTTCTTCTTCTTAGCTTGTAGAGCGACTGTGCATTCTTCATTGTTATACTGATCTTGCTTTTTTATCCATGTCATTCTTTTAGGTTCTTGTCTGTGACTGTTGTTATTCTGTTGAGGTTCTTTAGGAGGGACTGTCATTCTGCAATCCTTGGCCATGTGTCCAAAATTGTTACATTTATAACATTCCACTTCAATGCTCAATGATTCAAACCTATTGTAACTTCTTCTTTGTGTGTCACTAGGTCTCCTTGAATAATCACTTTGTGTATAACTCTCAAAGTTTTTACTGTTACTATTGTTAGCTCTGCAATTCACAACTTTATGTCCAAAATTATTACATGCATAACATAAACCAAAAAATACTGTTTGGTACCTGGGAGTTGAAGATCTTCTAAAAGGAGGTTCTCTTATGAATCCTTCTTCTTCTTAAGGCCTATTTGTCTATTGTTGATTCTGAAATCTGAATCTTCTTGGTGGAGGAGTGTCCCTATAATCTTCCTTATATATCTTCCTATCCTCTTTGATTGTTTCTACATAGATCTTTGGATTTGTTTCTTGCTCTGTTGTTTTGGAGCTTGATCCCTTTTCTGTCTGATTGTATCTGAGTCCGGACTTGTCAAGATGAGATTTTTAACTGCTAATAATGTCATCCATAAATTTTGAGTTATTCTGCATGTTTTTCTTTTGAATATCCTTTCTTAGTGTGACAACCTCTCCTTCCAAGTTTCCAATGATCTTGTCCTTTTCTTCTAGTTGTTCTTTGAGTGCTTCTTCAATTCTTTTATATTCTTCTATTTGAACCTTCAATTTTGTGAGCATTTGTTCTAGTTCTCGAGTGTCCTTTTTCTTGTCTAGTTCTGCTTGTAGTTTCTTGTTTTTCTTCTTTTCTCTTTTGATAACTTCTATGCCACACATTAATTATTCTTGATAGTCAACTTCTGCCTCTTCAATTTCTTCTTCGACTTCTTCACATTCTTCTTCAGCTTCTTCATATTCTTCTTCGGAGTCTTCTTTGTCAAAGTCTTTTATTGCCATGAATAGAATTCTTCATGTCTCATTGTCATTGATTTCATCTTCATCTGATGATGAGATGTCTTCTTTGGTGTATAACCTTTTCTTGAAAACTTTATTTGTAGTTCTTTTTCCTTTATATGTGTGTTTTCCATTTGAGTAACATTCATCATTTCTCTTTTTCTTATGAGGACATTTGTTAGTAAAATGACCAATACTATCACAATTAAAACAAATTAAAGGGATCTTACATCTATACCTACTATTGGTTTCCTTGTTCAGTCTTTTGACGAAGTTGGCCACTTCTTCATCATCTTTCAAGGTGTCACTATTGTTGCTATATTCTTCTTGTTCATTCTTCTTTTTCTTTGATCTTTTAAATGCCTTGAAGGTTGCTTCTTTTACATCTAGATTTTCCTCCTTAGTTCTCATTTCATATGTTGTGAAGATTCTACGCAGTTCATCCATGCTTATTGAGTCCATATACGATCTTTCTTATAGTGTTGATATCTTAGTGTTGAATCTCATAGGAAGAGATCTTAGTATCTTTTGAACAATTACAGATTCTTCAATTTCTTCTCCCAATCCTATGATTACATTCACTTTTTCATCGACTTGTAAGAAGTAGGTTGTGATATCTTCATCTTCCTTCATTTTTAGTTGTTCTAACTGACCTCTGTAAGTCTGAAGCTTTGCTTCTTTGACTTTTGTATCTCATGCATAAATATTTTGAAGCTTGTCCCAAATCTCTTTAGTCGATTTATAGTGTGCAACTTTGGTGAATATCGTATCACTGAGACCATTCAAAAGTGCATTTGTGGCTTTGGAATTATTCTCACTGAGTTTTACTTCTTTTTCATTTGTTGGTGGAATTGTTGGTGTTGTGTATCCATCTACAATTGATTGTCAAACTTGAAATCTCTGTGCCTGTATATATTTCCTCATCCTTATGCTCCAAAAAGAATACTTATGTCCATCAAACTGTGGTATTCCAATTTTATATGAGTTGGTACTCTCCACGATCTACCTTTCAGTGGTTAAATTGATTTCTGAAGGAACCTGCTCTGATACCAATTGTTAGATTACTGAGAGGGGGTGTGAATCAGTAATAGAGAAATTTAATCCTTTTTAACCATATAATTCAAGTGTTATATCAATGAAGCATTGTTATCCAATAACTACAGAGTAAATAAGAAATGAATAAATGAACAAACATACACATGCAAAGTACACCAGTGTTTTACGTGGAAACCGAAATCGGGGGAAAACCACATAATGTTTTTTTATTATATGTCTTGAAGAATTACATTCATTGGAAGCACCAACTTCTTTTGCTTTCCAGCTGCAACTGGAAGGAGGCTCCAACCCCCTAGTTTCTTAGGCTACAACCTGAGGGAATATCCAACTCCACAATTCTCTGGATACAACCAAAAAGAGGCTACAACCCACTATGTTCTCCGGCTACAACCGAAAGGTGGATACAACCACCTGTCCCTGCCCCGTCCTGCCACCCTGAAGTAGAATGTAATGACCCTTGATTATTAATTATAATTAATTTAATAATGTAATCCTAAAAGATTAGCTAAACTATATTTATTTATTAAAATAACATTAACTAATTATTTGTTATTAATTAGTTATTCTTGATTATGATTAATTTAAGTATAATTAACTCATTAATCAATATGGTAAATAAATAAAGGTGGATAAGAAAATATATTATTAATTTAAGTTACGTTCCCAAAAATGGAAACATATTAATGAATGGATAACTTATTAATGGATGGATAACATATTGATGAATGGATAAGATATTTAATAATGGGATAAGGTATTAGGTAGGGGAGTAAATGAAGGGAAGGTGGTGAAGGAGGAATAAGGGGGGG
>ML806346.1:65070-102195 GCA_009831015.1 Picea engelmannii | reverse complement strand
GTTCTTTGTACCATAAGATACCTTAACTTCGGGACAAAGTTTCCTGAAGGGTGGGTGTATGTAACGACCCTTGATTATTAATTATAATTAATTTAATAATGTAATCCTAAAAGATTAGCTAAACTATATTTATTTATTAAAATTACATTAACTAATTATTTGTTATTAATTAGTTATTCTTGATTATGATTAATTTAAGTATAATTAACTCATTAATCAATATGGTAAATAAATAAAGGTGGATAAGAAAATATATTATTAATTTAAGTTATGTTCCCGAAAATGGAAACGTATTAATGAATGGATAACATATTAATGGATGGATAACATATTAATTAATGGATAAGATATTTAATAATGGGATAAGGTATTAGGTAGGGGAGTAAATGAAGGGAAGGTGGTGAAGGAGGAATAAGGGGGGGAAAGGAGTTTGGAGGGGGGATCATTCGACGGGAGTGGAGAAGGATTTTGGAGAGCTCTGAGTATTGGACAAAGGGAGGAATTTTGTGAGTGGCATTGACAAAGTGGACCAGAGTTGCTGGAGGTTTTGGGCTCTGAGGGCTAGGATATTCGTTGATATCCTAGGGCTAGGAGCTAACTAGTCGGCAGGGAGGTCGGTTTTGGGTGGTGTTCTAAAGAAGCGGGAAGCAAGCAAGCTGAGGACAACAGGAAGGATCATTAGCATCAGAGTTAAGGTATTTAATTCAAATTTATGCATTGTTTTAATTAGATTTGTTACTCATTGATAAATTTTACTTGCGTAAGTGTTTAGAAAATTTGGAATTAGTCTTCTTTATAAACCTTGTAGAAATTACTGTGCATTTGGTAGAATTACTAGCTGTTAATTTAAAACCGGCCATTACATAGAAGTAGAATGATGGAACAACTGTCAAACTGTCACTGTGAGATATACCATTGTAAACTTGTACCAATAAATCTAAACCATGCATCAACTGACAACCATGCATCAAACTGTACCTCAACCTGTACCATAAACAAGTGCATCAACCATGCACCGACATGTACCAAATAACCTGTAATCAACATGTACCATAAACAAGTGCATACAACCATGTACCAAGTATGCACCAATCATGTGTCAACTACTCATCTACTATGACTCATAAATATGTACCAACAACATCAACTACTTGTCTCAACCATGTACTCAACATGTACCTCAACCAAAAGCCCTCATCAATTTCATCATCCAAATATGATTTATAGATATGTAATAGACTTGGTGTATATTATCATATTCCTAAAAAACCTTTCTTAAATTCAACAACATGAGACTAGCATTTTCATCAAACGTTTCTTTAGTCTCACATGCCTAGTTTTGGATTAGTCAACAACGCTAACTTGAAGTAATCATAAAATTATACCTGTCATGTATAAATATATGAAACTGATACACAATTTTATTCAGTGTGTTTTATGCAATTCCTCCAAGTGTCACTACTTGGAACCTCTCAAAAAGGATTTATAGCAAAAATGGCATACCTTGCTGAATTCTGGATTATTCTAGATAGCGAATTTGTAGAGAGTTCCCCACACAAAATATTTGTTGAATTGATCTAAAACTGTGACACAACATACTAAAGACATTACGCTAACCAAAAAAATTTATTTCACGGAATTTGGATCTGTTATGAAGAATTTATGATGTCTTTACCTAATCATTACCCTCCGAATTTTGGCTTAGATATCATTGGTTACCTCAGACACATATAGATATTCAATATGCTGAAGGGTTAACCCACTTCTAATTTCTCCATTAAATTTATTATTGAAATAATTTATTTTGTATTCACTTTGAATTATAATACAGTCATTACTTCACTTTATTATTTACCTTTTAAAATATCTTAAACCACTTTGACTACTTTGACCTTTTGGGGCTTCTAGATGACATATGAGGGTCCTCCAACTTCGTAAGGCCATAACTCTCAAACCGTGAGGAGTTATGTGATGTTCCACATACCACCAAAAATGGAATGACATGTACTATCCATATAGAATAGTATTATCTGAAAATATATCATAACTCATACCGTTATCCATCAAACAAACTTGGGTCCATTACCCAAACCTACGGTCTCCAACTTCTCATGGCCATAACTCTCTAACCATGAGGAGTTATGTGATGTTCCACATACCACCGGAAATGGAATGACAAGCACTATCCATATAGGATAGTTTACCTAACAAATTCATTGTCCTTCATCTCATTATTCCACAATGAAGCATGGGTTCTCTTACTCCGCAATGCGTCTTCCCACGAGGGTTTTCACCATAAGGGGACCACTTTGGAGTTCATCCATATTTACTTCTTATCAACCATGACAAGACAATAATGAGTCATATTTACATCAAACAATCTTGGGTCCATTACCCAAACATTTTTGTTTTGGGGCTTTCTTCAAGGGTTGACATCAATGACAACCAACCTTAATCTACATGAGAAAGGGAACAAAAAAGAGAAACTTTTGAAAGATGTTCGACAACCACCATGATGATTGATTTGTTTCCTACTTTGGGGAGTCCCATGATAAAATCTATTGAAATGTCTATCCAAATCTATGTTTGGATTGATAATGTTTGCAACGTCCCTAGTATATTCATTTCTTCTCCCTTTTTTGTTTGGAAAGTGTCATGTGATGCTACAAAGTTTTGGATATATTTTTTCATGGTGTCCGAGAAGAATGAACACTTAGTCCTTTCCTTGGTTTTATGAAAGTTGGAGTGACTAGATATAGGTGATGAATGTTTCTCCTTTAAGACTCATTTTTTTAGGGACAAATTCTTTTCTATTATAATGCACCCTTTATAACACAATGTATCTTATTTCCATGCATAATGTTTAGGTGGGTTGGGATATAACTGAAGCCATTGAATGAGTTTCTTTAAATTATCATTTTCTGTCCATTCCTTATGAGCCTCTTCTTGAATCCATTTTGGGCTTGGTAATGATAAGGTAAATAGTGACCTATCCTTTTCAAATTTCTTGGATAAATCATTAGCAACAACATTATATGTACCCTTCTTGTATATGATCTCATAATCATACCCCAACATCTTGGTGACCCATTTATGTTTCTATGGTGAATACAATTGTTGTTCAATAAACTACTTCAGGATATGATGGTTAGTATTGATATGAAAACTCCTCCCTATGATGTATGGGTGCCAAGTCTCCACTCCATGAAGGATAGACATTTTTTCTTCTCGTATGTGGGTTTTCCCAAATTTTTGTCACACATATGTTTATTGGTGAATGTTGAGGGGAATACTTCTTGCATTAATACTACTCCAATTCCTCTCCCTGAAGAATCACATTCTAATAAAAAGTCTTATTAAATTTAGGTACAAATAATACTAAAATAGTATGCATGGAATTCTTTAAAGCACCGAATGACTGTGCTATAATATCACTACAAAAATAGTCATTCTTTTTAAGGGGTGAAGTTAGGGGAGATGAATTTTTTCCATAATTTTTCACAAATTTCCTGTAGTAGCTTGTATTTCCTAAGAATCGCTTTAAACTCTTAATTATTTTTCATTGGGGCCAATCTTGCATAGCTGCCACTTTCTTGGGATCAAATCATACGCCCTCTTGACTTACAATGTTAAACAAATATTCAACCTCATGATCCCCAAAAGAACATTTGGTATGATTCAAAAATAATTTGTTGTCTCTCAAATGTTGTAAGGAATTATAAACATCATCTATGTGTGATTCCCATGTTTGGCTGTAGATCAAGATATCATCAAATAATACTAGTGCAAAATTGTGTAGGAAGAGTTTGAAAATATTATTAATGAGACTTTGGAATGTGGATGGAGCATTACAAAGGCCAAAAGGCATCACTAGAAACTTATAAGGACCTTCATGCATTTTTAAGGATGTATTTGGAATGTTAGCCTCTTTCAACCTAATTTGGTTGTATCTTGAACGTAGATCAAGCTTAGTGAAAAACAAATATCCATTAAGTTCATCAAGGAGATCATCAATAATCAGGATGGGAAATGTTTCCTTGATTTTTAACTTATTGAGAGCCCAAGAATTAGGACACATGGCAATTTCCATCCTTCTGTAATACTATGAATACTGGTGATGATTAAGGGCTTGTATTGGGATGGATGATCCCCACCTCTAATATCTCATGAATGATATTTTATATTTCATTCCTTTATGCAAAAGGGTGTAGATAAGGATGTAAATTTGGTGGTTGACTTCCTAAAATTAGGGGAAATCCATGGTCATGCTCTCCTCGAGAAGGGGGTAAACCCTTTAGTCTCTTGAAGATTTGATTATGTTTGTCAAGGACTAGTTACAAGTCTGGTTGGACTTCTTGTGTTGGCTATCCATACATTGTATGGCATCAAATTGGAAAATAATTCTAGAGTGACCCTCCTTTAATAACTTCTAAATATGATGGGAGATGACTATTTTATGATATCCTTCTTAAATCCCTCGAAGGGTGTGTACATGACCCTATTTAGTGAAACTCATATAGATTTATTTAAAATCCATGGTTATTTTTTCCAATGTACGTAGCCATTCTTCCCCCAATACTATATCACACCCATCCATATCGATGGAAAATATATTGGTTTTGAGTTGATAGTCTATGTCAGTGTTTCATGGAAACCTACAGAGGAGACCTAGCTAAAGCATACACAAACAAATATTATCAAGAAAAGCAAGAGAGATACATAATGAAGAATGATAATTAATGTATATTATGATCCAATAAATGAGTGAGTGATCTTCACTCATATAGACAATGACATCCTATAATTAGGAATGCATGCATAATAGTGATGGTATAAAATTAGAAAGTCTAAAATATAACTAGTCAGTTAACTCCCACTGAACTAGTGTTACTCCCATTGAAATAGTGTGCTGAAAATAGAAATTTCTCCAACACCCCCCTTGAACATCACTATGGAGTAAATAATGAGTCCCTACTACTAGTCCATATTAGTTAATCATGTACAATGCAACTAATGAACACTGGATAAAAATGAGGAAAGAGGGAAAACCACATGGGAACAAAACCCCCCTTCAAAAGATAATGTATCAGAATAATAAAATGGCAGCTGCTAGGAAACTGTGTTCTTCACTGCAAGATGATCCTGTAAAGTCTAAAAATTATGCTCATTGAAAGTCTTTGTGAAGATGTAGAAATCTTTATGGACTTGATGAATTCCTTTGGAAACCTGTCAGGCCTTGTACCTCTTGATCCTATAGACCCATCTGCACCTGAAAATATTCTTTTCTAGTGGAAGTGGAACTAGATTCCAAGTGTGATTCTCTAGGAGTGAGTCATACTCCTTTTCCATGGATGTTTTCCATAATGGATTTCCCACAGCCTTATTGTAGAGTTTTGGATCAGAAGATATAACCATATAGCAATGCATGGGAATCACAGGTTCTGAAGTTGAAATTACATAAGAAGGCTCCTCATGCGGAGATCGATTCCTCCTCGAATCCAATGGATTCCTTGCAATTTTTCCTTCTTCTTGAAGTGTGGTTTGTTCCTTCTTTGGCATATTTTGAAGCTTCGACCGTGGATTCTTATCTGGTTGTACTACCTTCTTATTTCCATGTACATAATCTGAGTGTATGGAATCATCTCTGATGTCTAAAACTGATGGAAGCACAAGAGTATATGCATGTTGCACTAGAGGTGCATGCAAAGTACTCTCTTTATGTGTAAGTAGAAAATATAAGTCATCATCAGAAAACATAGTGAATTTATACAACCTTGACTTGTGATCCACCTCACCAATTGCAATGATGGAATTATCATGCATGTCAATTACTGAAACTGAATATGATGTAAATTCAACCTTTTTACCTTTCTGAGTGATCTGATAAACTGAGAGAAGATTCATAGAGATATTTGGAACATGTAAAACATTCTCAAAACTACCATTATGGAGTTCCACTCTCCCCTCTCCTAAAACTGCTACTGGAGTATCATCCCCCATGAGAATAGGGGATATTGAGCATGGACTCAAAGAAGAGAAAACTTCCTCTTTCGTTTCCATATGATGGGATGCACCATAATCTATAATCCATTAATCAGATGAGGAATTAATTGCAACCAAAGCATGATGATTACCTTTCATAGGAGCATGATCTTCTTCCTTCTGCTTCTTGACTCCCTATGGAATGAAGTTTCCAAGGTTGTTCTATTGAAGTCCACGTGCCATAATATCGATCTTATTCTTCATGAATGTGGATTCTTCATGATTCGCTTTATTGTAGTAAGTGCATTTCTTTCCTTTATTCTTCTTCTTGTAACCTGAAGAGTCTTTGGAACTTGAAGAATCGTTAAAGGTTTTGGAATATCCCTCCTTCTCATTTTGTTTTTCCTTCCAATTATGTTTGAATGATCCTTTTCCATCATGCATAGTGACTGCATGTGATTTGGGATCTTTGATGAGGCCCATCTATATGAGTTTTTTCTACTCATGTGTGAGAGACTCAATGAACTAAGCCAATGTAGGCATTTTCCAATTTTCTCCCAAAAGACATATGCCAGAATGGAAATTGGAAACATATATAATGTATTATGGTCCTAGCCTGGACAAGATTGTTAGAATAAGTTGTTTCTCTTGTGTAGACTTGTCAATAACACATTCACCCAAGATCAATAGCAAAGATTTAAATTTAGTAAAAAAATCATGTATATTATCAAAACTTTTAGGGTCTAAGGTATTCAACTCTACCTCAAGCATATGACCTTGCATCTCATCCTGCTTTCCAAATATTCCTTCCAAGGTGGTCCAGATCTCATAGGGAGCCTTGCATGTGGCAACATGAAACCATAAATCAATGGATATTAACTCAAGAAGTAGTCATGTGGCCTCATCGTTACAGTTCCCCCATATGGTCTTCTCAAGCGATGATGTAGGTTATGTTTCTGTCACCATCATTAAATTATATAGTCCTTTTCTTTTGAGTTGGAATGCAGCCTTCGGATTCCACTCAAAATAGTTGTATGGTGTGAGTATTATCACTAAAATTTATTGAAGAAGTTTCATCGCCTCCATCCTTCTATTCTTTCTCAAACGATTCTGAAAACCCAGATCGTGGATTTCGAGATATGACAACTGGTTCTATGGCAGCTATAGATATGATAAAAAAACTATATCTCCTAAAATATGATGTGCATTTTGGATATTTTTTGGTGCGCATAAGCATCCCTATGTTATATGTCTCTCGTCAAAATTTCAGCCTGACCCAGATCGTGGATTTTGAGATATGGCTATTTTACTGCAGAAAACCAATTTTCTCGATGGTTGTTGAATCGTCGCACCCTAGAGAAGGATAAAGTGCAACAATGCTGAATTATCACACCCTAGTGAAGGAAACAGTACGACGATTGTGAAAAACTGAATTGTCGCACCTCGTATGAAGAAAACAGTGCGACGACATTGCACCTTGGCTGTGTATAGGCTGTGACGATGCAACTATCACACCCTTCGATAGGGATAGGCTACAATGATTGGAATCATCACAACTTTCTATAGGGATAGGCTATGAATATTGGAATTGTCGCACCTTTTGATAGGGATAGGTCGCGATGATTGCAGAAACTAGGTTTACTCAAATCCTCTTTCTCTCTTCTCTAGCTTGTCTGGGTTTCTCCAAGCATCTTGACTCTGATACCAAGTAAGTGTTTCATGGAAACCTACACAAGATACCTAGCTAAAGCATACAAAAACAAATCTTATCAAGAAAAGGAAGAGAGATACACAATGAAGAATGAGAATCAATGTATATTATGATCTAATCAATTAGTGAGTGATCTTCACTCATATAGGAAATGACATCCTATAATTAAGAATGCATGCATAATGATGGTGTAAAATTAGAAAGTCTAAAATAGAAATGTTCAGTTAACTCGCACTAAACTAGTGTTACTCCCATTGAACTAGTGTGCTGAAAATAGAAATTTCTCCAATAGTCTCTTATTTGGAGTCCAATGTTTTCACATCTTCCCCCACATTTCATCATTCCTCCATTGGAGATCATGATTTGAGAGTTGGGAACTGGGTGTACTTAATAATGATTATATTGTTCCACTTTTTTGTGACTGAAATTATGAGTACACACCACTATGAACTAGGACTATCTACTACTTGATGTAACCCATGAGCTTCAAGGGTTGTGCAGTTGACATTCTTGATAATGCATGGAGGGAGATAAGTGGTTATTCATGATATAATGGAGGTTATATATCTAATTGGTTTGAGTGTTGGCATATTCAACTTGTAACTATGTTATTGCTTTGATACTTATATCTCCAGCTAGGGCATGAGTGATCATATCATTTTGGATAAATTTCTATTCTTTACATTGATGACCTAGAACATGTTTTTCATCACAATTATAGAAGATTCCTTGTCTCTGGTTATCTTCCATTTTCATTGGAAACAAATTTTGTACCTTCAAGGGATGAGTAGGAGTTATGCTTGGGGAAGTACCTTGGGGAGGACGAGTCTGAGGAATGAGGTTTTTTTTTTTGTGTGCATTGATCATCGTCTGTTCTTCGAGGGCCCATTGTGTCAATTTTAACCATGTAGCGAGATGTTGAATTATAATGTGTGCTCAAATATATTCCTTGAAGCCACTAATGAAATGTTATTAATAGAAAGAAATTTTTAAGTTCTTTGTATGGAAATCCAACTGCTCAAAGGTTGGAATAAAATTTGTGATTGAGCCTGTTTGACATAACTTGGTAAGTTTCCTCAAACAATGAGTATATTTATCAAAATGTTAATAGAAAAAATTTAAAAATTGACTCCAAGTGATATATATTACATATTCATTTTTATGACATTCCCCCTATTGCCATCATTCCAAATCTAGATACAATACCGCCACCTTTTGTTTTGTCATGTCATCAATAATCCTGTAAAAGGAGAATTAATGTTCCATTTTGTTGACCAATCTAGAAGGGTTAGAACCATGAAACATGTTTAGTTCCACCTTAGGAGAATTATGCCATATGTTATTATCCTTTGATCTATTGTTGTGAGAACCCGATGAGGATTGTGGGTGGTTAAATAGTATTGATTGAGAAGTTTCTTCATAGTGTTTCTCAATGTGATGGGGATTTCAATGGTTTTCTTTTGGTATGCCTTGAATTTTCATACAATTGAAATTCTCAAGAAATTTCTATTGTAAGTTGTTGAACTTCTCCTCCAACTTTGCATCCAACCTCTTATCCAACATTGCATTGAACCCACTTATTTCATCCTAAATTTTCTTAAGATAATCATCCATGTAGTCAAACCTTTTTTTAGTAGAGCACGTGTTCATGTTGTTCGAGGAAGTATGAGGGATTTTATAGGTATCCTTCATAGGTGAGCTCATTGAGATAGTCACTAGGTATCGGGGACAAGGGAGTGTCAAGTGCTATAGCTCTATGATATATGTGTGGGGTCCAACAATAGTACTTGGACCAATATATCAAGGAATTAACTAAGGATTCTAAACAATTCCCTTATTCCTACTACTCAATTATTGAGGTACTGAAAGTGATCTCCCCGATTGTTGTTCTAGGTATACAATAACAACAATATGACCGATTGTTTTTTCTAGGACTGGTTTTAGGTATACTGAAGGGAATTCCTATATATAATAGGGTAAGTAGAAGTGATATTCTGTATACATGGAAGTGATATTTCATATACATGTACTTTTTGATATGGTAGTACTTGAAGGGATACTAGTAGGGGTTACAGCGGTTTCCAACAAGGCAAGGTGAAACCATGTGTAGTTCATGTGTGTATTCTTCCCCTATCGTAATTCTACCCAATGAACGAATATCACTATTAATTAAATATTTAAGAATATGTATCTAAAAAAAATAAAAATTATGAGCTTGTTAACGTGATAAAAATATCTTAGAATCACGAAAAATAACTCTTGCATGGTAGGGCTTGAGGATGAAAATGTGAAATGACCACAAATTTAGGTATAATTAATTGATTGGATATTATGAACCCAATTATAAAATTCCATATATTTTATGGATATAATGGCATTGGTTTTATTGAAATCTATGCACCCTCTCAAAAGATATCCAATCTATAAAATTCTTGGTTGTCACCGGAAAAAACCCTAAAAACATCATATTTTGAATTGACGATATCTCCACTTTACGGAATTTGTTTTGGATGATTTTTTTTTTAATTGGGTGGTTATTAGAGAGGAATTCATACCTATATCTTGTTTCTTCAAATTATGTAGAATTTTTTTTTGAAATCGACCTGAATACTGTCTTCTTATTTTTTCCGTAAAAAATCTATGAAAAGAAAACAATTCTCCCATTTTGTTCCCAAAACATCTCACACTTCATGCCCAAGAAAGAGATCTAATACCTATTTTAGTGTACTTAACCCCAAAAATTTAGATAAATCACATGAAATGTAGTGCAAAACCCAAAAACACACGAGAAAAAATAGATAACAATAGAGAACAATGTTCACTTGCTTCTTCAAGGGGGAAAACTCCAAAGTTAATGCACCAAATACAATAACAATTCTGGACAAAACAATACATAACATTCTACTCAACTAATTTGGGTCTTAAATTACTAAAAATGATGCTTTATTACAACGAGTTGCTATTAAATAACTATTTAATGGGCCTTATTCAAGGAATGTGATGCGCACATTAATAAAGTATCTAAGTAAGGGGGTAGTGTAGGAACCTAATAGTATTCATCTAGAATAATGGTGGTAAAATAACACCTATTAGACATCTACTAAGATGTTCCCATATGAATCCCTTTATGGCTATCTATCTCCTAGTATCTCATACTTTTTTTAGGACCAGTCCAAAGTAAAGGATATAGAGTCACATATGGAAAATACTAAAGAAAAATTGACAATTCTGAAGGAAAAATTTCAAATGGCACAAAATATGATTAAGAAACAAGCATATCAGCATTGAATTGAAAGAGAATTTGATGAGGGTGATTGGGTATTTTTGAGACTGCAACCTTATAAGTAATCTACTCTTAAAAATAAGAAGAATAAGAAATTATCTCCAAAATTGTATGGACCCTACAAGATTATTCGTAATATTGGACAAGTAGTGTATGATTTGTATTTTCCTTCTTCTCTTATTCATAAGGTTGTTAATGTATCTTTCCTAAAATAGGTTTTGGGAAGAACTATGCTAGTTTAAGAAGAGCTTCCAGGATTATATGAAGAAGGGAATTTAATCCTGGAACTAGAAAAAGTTACAGATAGGTGTTCCATATCTCTACAAAATAGAACAATTATGGAGTACCTAATCAACTGGAAGAATATGCCTCCAGAAGAAGATGCATGGGAAAATGTGTAGTTTATGAAGAAACACCCTCAATTACAAGATTTTAGGGAAAATATTTTCTTAAAAGAGAGGGGTTATGTTAAGGCCCCTAAGGCCCTAACACTCATTTATTATTAGTTTATTAGATATTATTAGGTAGGATTAGTGGTAGGTTACATCGTGCTCACTTTTATATCCTATTTATAATAAATTTGAATAATTTGTATAAGCATCTCATCTTGTCTTGTGCATTCGATATATTGTAAAAGGAGGTTCGGCCCTTGAAGTGGATTGTTATTCATTGAATATTTTGGAGTTGGTTCATAACACCATTTCTAGGTTTCAATATGGAAATCGTAGAGAAATATTCATGGAAGAGAAATATGGAAGCCATGATCATGGACCTGCAACACTTGGATCAAGACATTCTTTGTTTGTACCAGGAACATGTGGTGAAGCTAGAATAGACTAACACACATGCTAAATATTGGATTCAAAAGTTGTAGACTTTGAAATACCAAGTAGAGACTTGGACATTGCCTAAGTTAGGATCATTTAGGAGGAATAATTCCCAATAGGATAGTAATATTAAAGAAGGGAAGCAATACAAATTTCTTAATTCCAAAGGTAAGAATGTCACTTGTTTCCTTTATTGCAAGAATAATTTTTCCCTTTGAAGAAAAAGTTGGAAGATTGGGAATAATTCCAGGTACAACCAACTTTGAAGGTGAATATAGTATCCTTGGGAGTATCCCAAGTATAACATACTTCAAAGAAACATTATAGGTTCCAGTTTCCTTAACAACATGACTGGCCAAGTACCTTAAAAAAGGTCATGAACATGTGTAACGTACCCAACCATTCACATGCCAGGATACACGACTTAAACATGTTGCAACACACACATCCACCAACAGACGGGGCACGTTGCATTCCCAAGACTTAGTTATCTAAACTTATATCAAATTCAAAGGACTTATCATTAATGTTAGAAGAATTACAATCACATGCATAAGACAAGATCCATGCTAAAATATAAAGAAGTAAACAATGTGACATGCACAATAAATAACCAGTAGACAGGAACATTAAAATACATATCTCATATATAATTAAATACATAGCAGGATAAAACTATACATAAAACATAGAGTGCACTTATATTTGAAGTAAACATTCACCAACTAGATGCAGAACAAGGATGTTCCTCCCAACCATAGACATTGTTGTTCATTTACTCTCAACAAAAGGTCACCCTCGAGCCAGGGATATGAATCCACAAGGATGGGTTCTAGGACAAATCTAAAAACACACGACAGTTGGTTAACTATCTCTCAGGTTTCCAAACCACACAACAAATCCAAATTTCCATCTCTCTTTCCTCCTTAGCCTGCACAACCAAAAGAAATGAACACCTTTCTCTGCTATGAAGTCCCTCAGGTTGTCCCATTTCTCTCCAGGGCTTCAGTGCTACTGATAAGGAAATATACCTACTGGAAACTCCAAGGATTATCAATTGTGGATAGTTCTATCTTTATTTCCATCAATATCATGCACACAAGCATCCATTTCCTCTTGAAATGATCATTAATCTATTGCATCCATATAGAAATGGCTCCCCCAAACCAGTCATCACTCAATCTCTCACAGGATTTTTAGCACCCACAACAATCCAAAGTACACCAACTCTCTTCTACCCAGCTTGCACGACCCAAGAAAATGGACCCCCTTTTCTTCCACACATTCCCTCAGAATATCCATCTCCTTCTAGGGCTCTAGTGCTCATGGTAAAGAATATCCATGCTAGGACTCTCAGGATTCGTAGTTGTGAGCAAGCTTAACCAAGAGCCACTCAAACAACCATTCGTATCCATTCTTAGACCAAGAGAACCTGAATTCAACCCGAGTGAGTGAAGGAAAAGGAAGAAGAAGAAGAATGAGAACAACTGGAAAAAGAACCCCCCCCAAAACAACCCCCCAAGGAATGTTTAAAAACTACATGAAGATAAGAGCCACATGGCCTCTCTCTCAAGAAACTCATGTAACCCCTTTTCTCCATAAAATCAATTATG
The DNA here is from genome assembly GCA_009831015.1 of Picea engelmannii. Taxonomy (NCBI): domain Eukaryota; kingdom Viridiplantae; phylum Streptophyta; class Pinopsida; order Pinales; family Pinaceae; genus Picea; species Picea engelmannii. The sequence goes on along the minus strand of ML806346.1, from coordinate 88,779 downwards.
GGTAAATAAAATAATAATAAAAATACTTATCCCCTCAAGCCCCCTCTTTTGTGGAATCATAGCCCTCTATCTCTTATGTCCTTGTCTTTCTTGCAACCAACGATGTATTTTATTAATATATATGAAGTATTACATTTCCTAGGCACTTTGGCCATTTTTCAACTTTACTGGCTCACCATCCTAAGTCACAGTTACATAATACATTATAGTTCATAAGGGATAAAATTGGGATGTTACATCCCCCTCCCCTTATTTTGGCACTGTCCTCAGTGTGCAACACCATTCCAATGTTATTAACATTACAAATCTAGTCTCTTTGGCCTTAATCCACACAGGCAATCCATCCAACTCTTGTATACATAGGCACTCTGGTCTAAAATTAAACATGTATACATAGGAATTCTGACCCAAAAGATGTATAATGATCAAAATTTATATTTCTTGCAAATTTCCAACCAACAAGCTCTCCTTCCCTCTCAGCCCTGCACAACCCAAAGAAATGAACCCATTTCTCTGCCATGCACTCCCTCAGCCTGTTTCACTTCTTTCCCGGGATCCAGTGCACTCAGCCAAGAAGTTTCATAGTTGTGGCTTCCATAACTCCAGATGAAACAAGTCCATTAGACTTTCTTCATTCTATTCCATTATCATTCAGTTGCTCCAACATCACCTTCTTCTTTTCCCTCATAGTATGGTACTTTTCTAGATCCTCAACATTCATCTTTTTCCTACAACACTTCAAATCAGCGAGCATGTCAATTCACAATTTGTGCATAAATTGTTTATTTTTTCTCATAATGTAAGAGTAATTTTTCATAATCCAGTACAATACTTATCTATGTGGTTCATGGATCTGCATCCATATGGATGTCTTGTTAACTTGGCTCACTATTTTCCTTTGACATACCCATTGTGTGCATGATCCCAATCAATAGTTTACAAGAACTATCAAAGTATCCCTTTCCTTGTGGTCACTCACCTTCCAGGCCTAGGCTCTTGCATCCCCTTCTCTGCTATAAAGTCCCTTAGAAGATCCATCTTGCCTGGCCAAGGCTTTTTTGCACAAGAATATTTCTGGGGACATAGGATCCTAATGTCACAACAATATCCTTTTCCATTCTTTCCAACTTTCATATCCAACATCTCGTATATATTATAGAAATATAGTCATCATGAGATATCATTATAACAATTTTTAATCATAATTGTCAAATCTATTTTATACAGGAAAACAATTTTTTCTAAGCATGAGCTTTTTGCTCATAATGTTTGGCTCTACAACTGTAGATATCAGTCTTCCTTATGGGCTTACATCCCTGCCATATACAAGACCATTCTACCTACAATTTTCTCAACCTTTCTTTCAACCACACAAACTGTTAGGATAACATACAATTTGTAATTATTAATTTATGAAATTGATTTTATACAGGAAAATAAAATTCCCATGCATGAATTTTCCGCTCAAAATGATTATCTTCTACAGCTATAGATATCATTCTTTCATATGGATTATATCCTTGCCATATCCAATACCATCCTACCTACAATTTTCTCAATTTATATTCAGCCAAAGAAATTTGTCAATACTTATTAAATTATAATTCCCAAAACTGTTTTATATAAGAAAAATACAATTTCCAAACATGAGATTCTACTCATAATAATTTGGCTCTTGTAGCAATAGGAATTTGTATCCTTTATGGGCTTACAACATTTCCATATCCAAGACCCTTTCTTCTTGCAATTTCAACATTCCTCAGCCAAACAAATTGTCAGTATCTCATGTACAATATATATATATATATATATATATATATATATATATATATATATATATATATATATATATATATATATATATATATATATATATATATATATATATATATATATATATATTCATGGTAACGATTCAAAACAAAATCACAAAGTGATATCATAATTGTTTACAAATACAATTCAATCACTTCTATTAATCCAACTATCAATTGGAATGAACTCATCATTACATATACATATATTATCAACCAACATTTTCTTTCTTCTATCCATAAATATTTTTATCACTCTGTCCCCTCAACAAAGTTTTTTTGTAATTTATCATTATGTAGCTTCTTTAACCTGCAAATTTCTTGTTGTAATATCTAATAGTTCTTGAAGGGTTTTCAACTTCATTAGTTAGCAATACTCACATCATTTCAGCTATTAGTATAATCATTTCTATGTTATATAATATATACATGCATTCACCCAAATGCATTCAATGATTCCTATATTATCACTTGTAACATTTTTAATAGCTCCAAAAACTAATCTTGGAATTGTAACAACAATGATCCAATCACCTTCAACTATTACTCATATTAAATATAATGCATCTATCCATCATTACGTATTTTTAGCACCACAGGATTTTCATAATGCAACAATTAATTACTAAATAAAATAACAATCAATGTGCCAATACCCATGGCCACATCTATACAATGCATCTATGCATTGGCTACATAATACCACATAACTATGTCATGCATTCCACCACAATGAGTTGGAAGGTATGGCCAATGAATCAACACATCATCCACACACTTCCTATTTCTTGCCCAACTATTTTGATACCTTCCTTTTCAACCCCCAAAAAACACCAAGAATATAATCCTTAAGTTCTCTTCAGTTTCAACAAAGAGGTTGTAGTCCAAACATAATATATACAATAGATACCATTGAGCACTCACATACCTCTATAGCCCTTCCATATACAACCATATTATGGTCTCACACATTACTATCTCTATGGATATTCACTGTTATATAAGGAATATGTCTCCTCAATTAACTTGATTATGATCCCATAACCAATCATAACATAATATGCAACCAACATTTTATCTAAATGACTTCTAGCATCAACAACATTTACATACTCTAGGCCTTTAGACATTACATATCAATTTAAATATTGAAAATTAACTGAGGGAATTCTTACCTCAATCCCCTTCAACATGTATGCATCAATAGAAACTAAATGCATACCTACCTGGTTGTTATCTAACCAACTGATATTTTTAGAATCTCACATACCTCCTCCTTCATCATTCTGATCACCATTCCTGCCACCCTCATGGGTATTCACCTGGATGGAAATCATAAGCAGCAACAACATCCACATCTTTAACCCTAATATATCATTTTTATTGAATACATAATCCATCATTAGTCATACTCAATCATTAATACCTAATAATAGACTATTCTAAGTTCACAAGAATGTTATATGCATATCCAAGCATGTGCAATTACACATCCATATGCACCTAGAATTTATTGTCAGCATGCCTACTAATGCATATACATTTTAACTTCATTGTATGCCTCATGCACTCTGGTGGATTTCTGTTTTAATTCACTTATTTATTTATCTATTTATGTTGTAGTTGGTTTTCCTTGAACTCCTTCAGATCCTTGTTTCCTTATGTGATCCCATTCTGCTCATCGATAGTATGGTTCCCTGGTCTGAACACTTTCCATCCAAGTTCCACTTAGCCATTCTACAATCCAACCAATGTGTTCTATTTTCAACAACCTCTCCTAGGGAAATCATATCCAACTTTACCTTTATCAAACATTCCATCACCCTGGAATGAAGTAGCTCAAACATCCCATCACTCTACTACAACATTCTTGCATCAAATACTATTACTCCTAGTTATCCATTAGATTGCTTTATTAACATCTCCATGTGAAACCATACCTTTCACACTTAATACCATTCCCCAATGGAAGTCCAATTTCATTTAGTGACACTTTTCAAGTGAGAGAGAATTCAATTTCTCTACATTGGCATCTTGTTTCCACTGTGCACTCGGATATCAGAAGTGGATTTATTTCACACTTAATATTTGCAACTACTACACCTCTCTTCCTTCAAGGCTAGGAAGTTAGACTTTTTCGTTTTATTCCCATCCATGACATATTTAACCTGCTAGCTTTATATCCTATGTGAGGACCAAGTGGTTGTTGACTAATACTTTTGTTCCACTATTCTTGATTTCTTTGTCCACCTTTCAATACTTTATTTGTAGCTCTTGATTGCCTCATCCAAGTCTTGTAATCTCTATCATGCTTTCATGACCCTAAAATCTAATCCTAGAATGGAATTGATCTGATTATACCTATAATTCTACCAAAATTTGCAAGCAATCATTTGGTTAGAGTTATACATATCATACAAAATTGTCAATTAAATTTACAAGTACCTTTTTTGTTTAATTCATGAAGAAAATTATATCAATCTTCATATTATAACAGTTCCCTTTTATTTTCCTCTAAATCCTCTGAATCAACTTTTGAACAAATGTACTCTTAGCCAATCGGATATCGGAGTTGAAATTTAGGGCTCCCTGAAAAAACACTTTCATCCCCCTCAGTGGATACAAAAAATCAAAAAATGAGAAGGTGCTTCCTTCAAACCAAATTCCACTTGACCAATGCTTGAAACCATGGGCTTAATCACCCTTTAGCACCCCTCTCTCATGTTTTTCTACACAGAAGCTTGCACGAACACCAAGTCTAAGGGTTGGTTTACTTCCAGGGCCTCTTTACCTTAGAATGGGACAGACACTAGGACCAAGTCCTTCAGATTTGGGCCTTCAATTTTTTTCCCCTATCAACTTTTTTTCCCCCCCCAAAGTTATGATTCACTGAACCCATCAATCATTGCACTAGAAAAAATGGACGGTCTAGATTTAGTATCCCATCGAGTGGACTGTCCCGCCTTCATATAGAGGCTTCAATGAGATCTACAGTTTCGACTTAATCAGGCATTCAGATGGAAGACTCTTAAATAATTCATAAATTCGAAACTCTAGGATATTTTCACTCCCATGTCTTCCACCTCCCTAGGGTCACAATCCTCCAAAGTCCTTACCCTATTTTCCCTCTGCTGGATCCAACAGTCGAGAAAGGTCCCAAAGGAAACTCAAATCGATGGTTTGGATTCCTTCGTGACTTCAGGCTTCGACACTTTTCACTTGTAGAAACCTAGAAACCCCCAGAGTTACATACTCCTGGAGATGACACGACATGATGACATCACCTAGGGTTATGTGGACCCGTGGTATGTGTGCCATGTGTTACTAAAAAACAAACATATTGGGGTCCAAAAGGTACCAAGTCTAGGTGACACATGTCCCCACACAATACCCCTTCCATGTGGCATAAGCCACATCATCAATGACATAGAAAATCCACAATCAAAGCTCTAGATCTGATAGTCTATGTGACCTCATGGCTTTACACTTCGGGAATTCAACACTTTGGGGCTCCTACGCTTCAGGGATTTTCTTTGAAACATACTTAGTAATTGTCGGAATGGAAAATTTATGAAGTCTGAACTTCACTACCCTTCCACCACTACTAGATCAGATAGCCCGCATCACTCCTAAAGTCCTTCCCTCAATCTAATGGTCGACGAAAAATTCTGGGAATTCAACACTTCAAGGATCCATATTGTAGTAGTTCAACAAGGTTTAAAAATACCAGAGTGAAAAATACAGAAGTGGAAAACATCGGGTGACCACAATCATCCAAGGATATCCCTCTGTAACTTCCATCAGATCATATGGCTGACGGGACTTCATGACTTTAGACTTCGCAAGTTCAGGCTTTTCTTGCCTACCAAAATCGTCAAAGTGACAAAGTTATGAAGTTCTGAAGTCTTACCTTTCATGATTGGCCTCGATCAATGGATGATGATCAACAATATAGATCTGACGGTTTGGACTTAACCTTTTCCAACCTCTAGTTTCACCTTTATCAGATGACCTTGTTTCACCTGCCCTTCGATCCAACAATCCATATCTCCCTTGATCCCACGGTGGTGATCATTCCCAAATTCGAAAGGGATGGTCTTGATCCCATGATCCCTTAGAAAGGAGCTCTAATACTCTGGATTCTTCATGGACTCCGCAACGCCATTCCTCTTAATATTTAGAATTTTAAGGTCATAAATTGATCTCAACCACGAGAATATGACCAACAGACCCGTACTGGACTGGTGTTTCAACCTATGGCTCTGATACCAATATGTAACGTACCCATCCATTCAAAGGCCAGGATACACTACTTAAGTAGGCTACAACACACCCAACCACTAATAGACAGGGCATGCTGCAGTCCCAAGACTCATATCTCTGAACTTATCTCGAAATAAAAGGAATTCTCATTAATGTTAGAGGCATGAAAATCACATGAAAAAGACAATATCCATACTACAACATAAATAAGTAAACAACGTTCCATGCACAAAAAATAACCAATAGACAAGAACATTAAAATACATATCTCAAAGATCATTAAATACACAGCATAATAACATTATACAGAAAACACAGAGAGCACTTATCTTTCAAGTAAGAATTCACCAACTGGTTGCAGACCAAGGGCATTCCTCCCAACCATAGACACTATTGTTCATTTACTCTCAATAACAGGTCACCCTCGATCTAGGGCTATGAATCCACAAGGACAGGTCCTAGGACAAATACAAAAACACACAAAAGTTGGCTAACTAGCTCTCAGGTTTCCAAACCATACAACAAATATGAATTTCCATCCTTCTTTCCCCTCAGCCTGCACAACCCAAATAACTGAACATCTTTCTCTATCATGCAGTCCCTAAATCTATCCCATTTCTCTCAAGGGCTCCAGTGCTACTAGCCAATAAATCTCCCTACTTGAAACTACAACAATTCTCAGTTGTGGACAGTTCTATCCAAACTTTCATCAATCTCATGCACACAAGCATCCATTCCCTCCTGGAATGATCACTAATCTATTACAACCATCTAGAAATGGCTCCCCCAAACCAGTCAATAGTCAATCTCTCATAGGATTTTCAACACTCACAACAATCCAAAGTACATCGACTCTCTTCTACCCATTCCGCACAACCCAAAAGAATAGACCCCCTTCTCTGCCACGCAGTCCCTTAGGTTGTCCATCTCCTTCGAGGGCTCCAGTGATTCTGGTCAAGAATCTCCATGGTGGGACTCTCAGGATTCATAGCTATGAGAAAAATTAACCAAGAGCCACCCAAACATCCATTCGTATCCATTCTCAGACCAACAGAACCTAAATTTATCCCGAGTGAGTGAAGGAAAAGGAAGAATAAGAATAACGAGAAGAACTAGAAAAATAACCCCCCCAAAAAAAAACATCCCCCCAAGGGATGTTTAAAAGTTACATGAAGACAAGAGCCCCATGGCCTCTCTCCCTAGAAGCTCATGTAGCCCCTTTTCTCCATAAAATCAATTATGGATAAATAAAATAATAATAAAAAGACTTAGCCCCTCAAGCCCTCTATCTCTTTTGTCCTTGTATGTCTTCCAACCAACGATGTATTTTATTAATGTATATGAAGTATTAAGTATTACTCTGGCCCTTTTTCAGCTTTACTGGCTCACCAATGTAAGTCACAATTACATAATACATTATATTTCATAAGGGTTAAAAATTGGATGTTACATCATGGTTTGTAGAATCACGACATTGATATTATTTTGTTTATGAATGTAGTCATTAGTGGGTTGAAGGTGGAAGCCTTGGTATATGTTGGTGTAATCTATAGCTTTGTAAGTGAATAGGTTTCTACAACACTTCATCGTAATCTTGAGAGAAGCATGACCACATTTAATATGGTGAACTTAGCAGTGAATCCAAGCATAGGGGTAGTTCATTCAACACCTTTTAAGATTGGGGAATGGTTTGGTATTTTGGGATTGATAGTGACTCCATTAGATGACTATATAGTCATATTAGTGTAAGACTTTCTCAAGCTTACCAAATTAGTTCCCATGTCCCATGAGAACTATTTGATGTTCTGAGATGGAAACAAGACTTGTGGCGTTCCTACATTTACTATAAGGAAGTTGGCACTGATTCCAATAATATTATTCATAAATATGATTGAGGAAACCAATGAATCTACAAACATGACTTCTGTTGTTACAAAATAATAAGAAGATACGATTTTTGGAAATATATTTTTGGATGAAAAGAGGGTGAAGACCATATGAGGAGCAATTTGGTAGCATTAGACACTTTAGTGGATTCAATATTGAAAAATAATGAAATATTTTTCACTTTGAAGGATTGAAAGAAAGACATTAGAGGAAGGGATGAAATTGCATTAGGAGTAGTTGTGGAGGTCATCGGTAAAGGTACTCACCAAGACCTGGCTTATTTCATGAAAATTTGTGCACAAGAAGTGGTGGGCCAAATGGTTGTCTCTTTTTTTATGAAAAATAGTAAAGTATTAGGGTTGGGCAGTTCATGGAGAAACTCACCCAATAAGAATCTCAATTGGATTTAGACACGGGAGATGAATATTTACATAATCATGATGTAGTTAACATTGTATATTTTTATATATTATTCATGGGGATGTATGATTTCTAGTTGATAGTGTAGTGGTTAGAAGAATTGGGTTACAAACCATTACAGAACGAGGTAGTTTTGAGATGCTTGAGTAGAAAACACAAGCCAAAAAATTAAGTTGGTAGTAGACTTGGAAACAACTTACCATCTCCTTTTCTATAACAAGTCACAAGATGACTCACTAATTAGGAGCATGCCGTGGAGGCTACAACACCTATTGAAAAGGTGTCTTGGAAAATTTTATTTTGTAGATGACTTAACAACATGGAGGTGAAGGTCGTGGTCTTACCTTAGCTCAAAAAATTGTACAAGATGATTAAATCATAAATGGAATTGACTATTTAAGGCATGAAGATGTAAATTATCATGGTTTAGGAATAATGGTTGGAATAATCACCCAAGTAATTCAATAATTGAGAGGATCTAGTGTATATAATCTTTGGTTGGAAGTATCCTTCACAACTGCTAGACATCTCCTTTTATCTAATAATTCACAATGAAACTCACTAGTTAGGAGCATGAAGTGGAGCCTATAACACCTATGGAAAAGGTGTCTTCCAAATTTTTGTTTTGTAGATGAATTAAAAATATGCAAGTGAAGTTCATGGTCTTACCTTAGTTTAAAAAAATTGTACAAGATGACTAAAGCACAGATGGAATTGGCTATTTCAGGGCATAAAGATGTGCATTCTCATGAATTATGCATGAAGGTTTGACCAATCAACCAACTGGTTCAAGACTTGATAGGATATAGTGTATAGAAGGATGGAAACATTGGTTGAAGTAATAATGTAGTAGTACGTTTGGACAATGCAACACTTGGACATTTTCAGGAGCTTCTTAGTGAATTTTGAATTGTAGCCACCACAAGATTTAGAAACAAAAATAGAAACATTCAAGATGAATTGTTGGAAGAAGTTAGGAAAAGACACATTATTCAAAGGAAGAATTGGATAGTGGGTGGGTGCAAGATAATGATGGTCTCCCATGACGTGTTAGTGGAAATGAAAACATGGAAAAACAACAATATATTAACTTGGATGGATTATTGAAGGTACTTTTACAATGAATTTGAACATGGTGTAAAAAGATGAAATGTATGTAATTGAATTAGCTTTCCAAATATATAAATTTTATTCATAGAACCTGTGAATAAATATATGAAATTTTAATTTTTCTAACAATGGTATGTTATTTTCAAAGAAAAATATAATTTATATGTCTCTGTTAGTGCAAGTGTTGAGTACCTTAACGATGAAATTTCCTTATACTTTTTTGTAAAATTTTAGAGAACCCATTGTTTAGTTTGGTTTTCTTTTTCAAAATTTATAATATTAGTTTTATATAAATTTTAAAATTATGAAAGTCAATATATCCTTGAAATTACAACACATTCCATTAGTGGAGGCTATGAGGGTCTTGAGATTATCAAATAATGTTTTTTTTTTAGATTTTAGATCCTAGTCTCTTCCATTGCAATGCATAACTGATTTTAAAAGTGTTTGAGATAAAAAAACATTATAGCAGAAATAAAAGAGGTATGCATCTTAGGGATTATAATATATGTCAAGACAAAATAATATTAAAAGTAGTAAACAATATTGAATTTTTTTTTTTAAATTGTATATTAGGAATATGCATAGTTGACTTTATTTGTGTTTGTAGTTTCATCGACAACATTTTTTTGTAGCATGTAGAAAATAACGTAAGAAATAGAGATATTGAGAGGTATTCATAAAAATGGAGGTTTTAATGTATTTTCATACCAAACAACTATGTTTCTCATCCGAAACCTAAATCTAAGGAAACCAACTCAACAAACATGTATGTTGAGTTGTCATTCCTTCTTGAAAAAATTGAAATGGAAGGAATGCACACATGCTCTAGAATGCACACGTTCTCTTGAAAATGTGCATACTTTATGGGAACATGCACACATTCCTAGAGTGCATGTACATTTATAGAACATGCATACATCATTAATAATGCTTGTGCATTCTTACCAACACAAAATTCATGTGAAGTGACCTCCCGTGAATCCCCCAAAAATTTTAGTTGGTAGATCCTACCCTTGAACCCTGGACATGGGGGACCTGATCACCCCCTTCTGACCCCTCAGTGCTATGAAAAACATTTTTGTATAATTTCAAATACCCTGGGAGACATATCAATAGCTCAAAACCACCTAGTGGCACTATGTAACATACCCAACCACCCATAGGCCGGGGTATGCTACCTTCAAGCGCGCCCTTGGAATTCTTTCTCTTATCTATACCTTTTTCATTATTTAAGCATGCATAAAAGAAAAGACTTTAATGGCATGCACAATAGTAAACATCAATCATGCATAGTCTAAAGATTCAATTAAACAATAATTAAACATACAACGGAATACATTCTTATAGATGCAAATGATACCATAACAGAGAGAACTTATCTTTATGAAAGATGACACCAACTGATTGCAGACCAAGGAAGTTCCACCCAACCAGAGACACCACTACTCCAAATATCAATAGCAATGTCACCCCCGAGCCAGGGCTATGACTCCACAAGGATGGTTCCAGAGTGTACTTGGATTCCTAAACCAGTCAGCACCTAAGCTCTCGCAAGCTTTCCATCTCTCACAAAAATCCAAGTACCCAGCCCTCTTCTACCAAGCTTGCACCACTGAGAGAACGAACCTCCACCCTTCTTTGCCACACAGACCCTTAGGAAATCCTTCTACTTATTCAGGCTCTAGCACAACTGGTCTAGAATCTCAATGCTGTAACCCTCAAGACCTGCAGCCATGAGAAACATTGGACACAGGACAACACATCTCATACATGCGGCCTCAAGTCATGGCTAGATCACACCAGCGACCACTACAACCAACTATCTATGGCTAATCTTCAGTAGTTTGGCTCCCTTTCCCAAGCCAAGACTGGATGAGGATGGATCAATGGATGGGTAAATGCGTGCATGGGATTGCGTGAGGGAAATGAGTGAATCGTACAAGAAATCAATGAACAAGCCATTAGTCGAAACCCCCCATTAGACCAGAGGTAGGTTTAAGTAACTACATGGGGAAATCAAGAACCTCTTGGACTTCCCCAAGAATCTCCCACAATCGATCCCCTCCCTTAGTCAAAAAGGGTAATTAACATAGGAATAAAAACTTATCCCCTCAAGCCCCCTCTCTTGTAGAATCATATCCCCCTATAACTCTATTCCTTGTCCATCTAGCAGCCAACGATGTATTTATTATTAATAATTATAGAAAAATATTACATGTATTGGGTACATTGAACTTTTAATAATTGTTTGGGCACTATGACCTCTCAGCATTGTAACAATACATTATTTAAAATGGGGGTTCAAAACCTGGGGTGTTACATCCCCTCCCCCTTATTTTGGCACTGTCCTCAGTGCATATACAAAATAGAGATCAAAATATCAAATTTATTCAAAAAGTTGTGGGTACTCTGCCCCCATGGAATCTTCATGCTCCCATGTAGTATCTTCAGGACCGTAGCAGTTCCACTGAACTCTTACCAGCTCTATAACTCAATTCCAGAGCATTTTGAAATTTTTGTCCAATACCCACATTGGCTGAACCTGAAAATCTCCCTCTGTCTCTACCTAAATCATATGCCAATCAATAACATGGTTAGGATCATGTACATATTTATTTAGTAAAGAGACATGAAATAGATTATGCACATTCGTGGAATCAGGTAAATCAAGCATGTATGCAACTGGCCCTATTATGTCCAATATTTCAAATGGACCATAGAATCTGGCTTCCAGCTTTGTACAACTACATAATTTCAAAGATCTTTTCTTAGGCTTCACTTTAAAAAGTACATGATCCCCTAATTTAAATTCTCTAGTTGTCATGTTCTTGTCTGCATAAACTTGCTATCTATCCTGAGCTTCCTTTAAATTCTGCTTGATCTTGACCACCTGGTCTTCCATGTCCTTGAGCAACTCCGACCCAAGTACCACTCTTTCTTCTCGGTTGTCCTAGCTTACTGGAGTATCACATTTCCTACTCTACAAGGCTTAAAGTGGGCTCATTCTCAATGAATCTTGGTACCCATTATTATATGAAAGCTCAACCAAGTGTAAGTAATCTTCCCACTTAGATGGCTTATCCATCACATACATTCTCAACATGTCTTCAATTATTCGATTGAGTCTCTTTGTTTACCCATATTCCTGATTATATGTTGTGATAAAGTTTAGATTTAAGCCAAATCCTTAAACAATCCCCTCCAAAATTTGGAGGTAAACTTTGTATCTTTGTCCAAGACGATTTTCCTAGGTATCCCATGCAAGCTAGCAATTTCCTTCATGAAACTTTCTGCAATATTAGCCACTGTATGCATTGTCTTCACATGCAAAAAATGAGCAGCCTTTGTTATTTTGTCAACCACCACCATGATTGAATCATGTTTCTTATTCGTTCTGGGTAATCATGTGATGAAATCCATGGAGATCACTTCCCATTTCTTCTCTGGGATCAACAATGGCTGCAGCAAACCCGTTGGGTGCCTATGCTCAACCTTCACCTTCTGAAATTCCATACATCGAGTGATGTAATCATCAACATCCTTCTTCATTCTCGGCCAAAAGAACTAGCTTCTTACTCCTGTAATTGGTTTCTAGTAACCGAGATGTCTAGCATAAGGAACATTATGCATTTCCTTCAGTACCAAATTCCTTTGTTCTCCAGAACTAGGAACATATATTTTTTTTTATGCATGAGTAATATGATTTCCTTTATCTCATACTCCTTTATTTTCTGCTATGCATCTCCTTGTTGTAAGTTTTCCTTTACCTGTAGGTAATGCTGTTCTATAACAAGACCATCTAAAATTCTTCTCTTCAAGTTTGACTGATGTATATTGACAGTAGTATCATGCATGATATTCACTCTTCTACTAAGTGCATCAACAAATTTATTCTCCTTTCCCTTGATATGCTTGATATCAAAGTTATATTTACTTAAAAATTCAAGTCATCGTGTTTTCCTGGCATTCAAGGTTGTTTGTTGAAAAAGATACTTCAGGCCAATGTGGTTTGTCCTTAATTTGAATTTCTTCCCCATGAGATAATGCCTCCACATCCTCAAGGCATGAACAATGGCAACAAGTTCCAAGTCATGGGTGGCATAGTTCCTCTCATGTTCCTTAAGATTTATGGACTCATATCCAATGACATGTCCATTTTGTGTGAGGAATCCCCCAAGTCCTTCCTTACATGTGTTTGTAAATACCACAAAACTTTCATTTGGGTCAACAATATTTAACACAGGTGCACTAGTAAGTAATTCCTTCAACAGATTAAAATTATTTTCACACTTGAGTGTCCATTCAAATTTAGCTCCCTTCTTTTGCAAAGAAGTGATGGGATGAGAAATCTTAGACAAACCTACTATAAACCTTTTGTGGTATCCATCTAAACCCATAAAAAATCTAATGTCTGACACATTTCTGGGTGTTCGCCATCCTCTAATGGCTTTGATCTTCTCTGGATCTACTACTAAGCCCTACTCTAAAATAATGTGTCCCAAGTAATGTATCTGCTTTTGATAAAATTAACACTTACTCAACTTGACATACAATTGATGTTCTCTCAGTACTTACAATACCAGTTTTAAGTGACGTTCATGCTCCTCTTCAGACTTAGAATAGATAAGTATGTCATATAGGAATACTGTGACAAACTTATCCAAATAATTCTTGAATATGCCTTTCATTAAGAACATGAAGACATATGGTGCATTGGTCAGCCCAAATGGCACCACTACAAATTCATAATGCTCATACCTGGTCCTAAAGGCTGTATTATGAATGTCTTCTTTCTTGATTCTTACCTGATGGTATCTTGCCCTAAGGTCAATCTTTGACAACATGTTTTCTCCTCTTAGATGATCAAAGAGGTCATCAATTCGGGGTAAATGATACTTGTTCTTTATAGTGTACTTGTTCAGCTATCAGAAGTCAATACACAGCCTCAAGGTTCCATCCTTATTTTTGACAAAAAGTATTGGTTCTCCCCAAGGTGAAACACTTGGACGTATGTACCCTTTCTTCAACAATTCCACCAACTTCATTTGTAATTATTTTAACTCTAGTGTGCTCATTATGTAATGTGTTTTTGACATCGGGGCATCTCCTGACACTAAATCAATTGAGAAATATATATCCCTTTTTGGTGGCAATCCAGGTATTTCTTGGAATACATCTTTGAATTCCTGTAGTACCGAGAAATCTTCGAGGCTTGGCCCCTTTGTATTATCTGTCTCTTCAAAATGAGCTGCATACAATTGACATCCTTTCCTAAAACATCTTTTTAGCTATAAGGATGAAATCTCCCTTATAGAGATGGGTCTTGGAAGTCCTTTCATAGTGCTTTGTTTTCCATCTCCATCAAGACATGTAAATGTCTTGTTATGACAATCTAGGACAGCATGATGCTTGTCCAACCAATCATTTCCAATCAGAATATCATAAGACCCCGATGGTATGATATTTAGATCAATACTAGTATTCATGCCATTAAGACTTATGGAACAACTTCTGACCATATCATGGATTCTTCTTTTGGCTCCAGTGGCTAACTGAACCAAATTTTCTTTTCCAAGTTTAGTTTTCTCCAAATGTAATCTATCCACTATATTAGGATCAATGTAGCAATGAATTTCTCCTGAATCAATCAAAATAGAAATAGGTTGATTTATGATATTACCTTGCACCTCGATCATATTGGATTGGTACTCTTCTTTTCAATCATCTAAAGCTGCATATATTATTCCCATATCTTCGACTATTGTAGCCTCTTGGATGTTGTCCACAATCTTCACTCTGTCTTTTCTATGTGGGAAATACTTGTACAGGTGATATTCCTTGCATCCCCAACATTGGATTGGTGGTCTTCCCCTTTTTCCCAAGGAATATTCTTTCTTGGAATCCCCCCTAGCATATTGATCTTGATGATTCCTATTAGGCTCATTCCTATTGAAGGGAGGTTTGAATCATTTCCTCCTCTGATCAGAATTCACATTCGTCTTGTCCTTCCAAGATTTTTGCAGGGATTCTCTTTCCTGGCCTTGCTCATACAGGTATTTATCCTTCCTAATGTCCTCAGTCAAGGTCTTGGGTTCATCATACTTGATCTTTTCCTTATAAAAGGTTGGAAGTCCACTTAGAAATATATGTATTTTTACTTTCTCATCACCAATGAACTTGATATACTTTAACAATCCTAATAACTTATTCTCGTACTCTACCATAGTCATGCTTCCCAACCTGAGTTCAAAGAAATCCTACATTTTCTTGTCATAGAAATGCTCTGAGAGGTACTCCTTCTGGAAGTACTTCTTGAACTGATTCCAAGTAATCCTAATTTCATTAACATGTTCCATTTGCTTCAGTTGGTCCCACCACATTGCAAATTTCCCATGTAAATGGTAGGTGGAAATATTGGCTTCCACGTTGGACAAATAGTTATGCAAATGAAAAATATCTCTGGAGTCCAAGAAACCATGCTTCGACATCATCTTCCCTTTCTCTTTCACCATCGAAGGAAGGTGTCTTGAGCTTCCTCATCTCTCGTTGCAAAATATCTACCTCTTGTTTCTTTCTTTGATGTCTGACAGGAGACACCTATGGAATGATTACGAGATCTTCCGATGCATAAAACCTTCTTTCTGAGTAAGGAGATCAGTGGTGTCCATGATCTCTACTATCACTTCTGGAATAACCAATTGTTCCACGATCATTCCTTCTTTCATGGCACCTACCTTCTTCCTCTTGTCTTGAGTTTGATCCCTTCTTCGTTTGGCTTTGCAACTGATTTAAGATCTACAACACTCGAGCATTTATCTGAATTTTCTCTCTCATTAGTCTCTTGTTGTCTTCTTTGTAGCTGTACACTTCCATCTTCAGGCTTCTTACCGTTTCTATTAACGCTTCCTTCTCTCCTTTTCCCTTGTGTCCATTGGAATCTGTCTCTGCATTACTGACTCTAGTATGCTATCCTTCAACCTCCTTGTCATGACTAGAGGCTCCCTTGCATTCATCCATTTCCTCAATACGCATCCCGAGTTGAAGTGTTTAGACCCCTTAATTCTACAAAATGTGCAAGTGGCCATTTTGTTAGAATTATGCATATGATAAACAAAATTTCCAAACCATGCTATAGGTCTCTTTATTTTTATATGTTTTTTTCATGGATATCATATCCCCATTCTCTGAAAATAAAAGTGCCCTCTTATCCTTGGCTAACACATAACTCCATCCTATGTAGGAGCTTCCTTCAAACCACCTTCCTAGGTGACCACGACTAGAAACTGTAGATAAATCCTTCCTTATCACTTTTCTGTCTCGAAGACAACAATTTCGTCCCTTATAACTCCTTCCCTCAGCTCTCAATCTGCATATGACTAGGGCCATGACCCCACGCTTAGTTGAAAAAGTGCTTGTCTGAAGCTTCGGGACTTTGGAACTTTTATCCAGGACCAGATCAACAGTCCTCGTCCTCTTTCACCATCAACGATAGAGATCCACTTCGAGACTCTATGCTTCGGGAGTCTAAACTTTCCTCGCTTGCCTCCTCCTGGAATGATTTTACCTGGATTTCATGATTTTTCGATGGGTGTCCTCCCACAGATCAATGGCTATGAATCGCTTCGGCTCTTTAGGCTTCAAAAGTTCCAAACTTTCCTCCTGCACTTTCTCTCAGAGTGCTTTGACCCAAATATGACAATCCTTCAACATGTGTCTTTTGGAATCGACAGCCGATATGTACTCCGACCTTCGTGAGTTTTTGACCCAACGTGACCTAGTACATCTTTCCCCTCTGGAATGCCCAGTCTCCAGACTACATGATCTATTGCCAAGTGGAGAAATACTGAGAGCAAACATGTGGCCCGATCAGGTGGGTGACATGTGTCATGTTCTAACTGACTTTTCAATACTCAAAATGCTCAAAACATATTGACATGTGGCACACATTCCATGTGCCCACGTCATCCCAGGTGACGTCTGCAAGCCCTGTCACTTCAAAAAATTATGGGGTCAACGTCACCTCTTGGTGATGTCATCATTCCCCATCACTTCGTCTCTTTGGGCTTCGAGACTTTGGGAGTTTCCATACTAGCACACTTCCAATTCCCCTGAACTTCAAATTCTTGAACTAGCCAATCTGTCACCATGTGTCCTCCTAGATTGGACGACTAAGATTCACTTCTGGTATTCACCCGAATTCCACAGATCTGCACTACGTGTCCTCCTTATATGATGCTTGAGGATTACTTCAGGTCTTTGGACTTCAGAAATATCAAATTTCAAAACTTATCTAGCCCCATTGGCTTTTATATGAAGCCTTGGATCTAGTGATATGTGGCTCTCAACAGATCGACGATCGAGATCCTTTCGGGTCTTCGAACTTCGGAGAACTCAACTTTCAACCTTCACTTTCCCCAGAAGTGCACGGATTTATACCATGTGTCCTCCTAGATCGGACGACTGAGATTCAGTTCGGATCTCTAGGGTCCAAAAATATCAATTCTTAACTTCTCATGCTCACTCTTTCCCATAATTCTCTCACTCGAAGCACACGATCGATTCATGCATGTCCTCCTATAGATTGACGGTCCTCGACTACTTCTGATCTTCAGAGGTTCATCGCTTGAGTACCAACATGTCACATCACTACATGCCTTTCAAATTGTAGGGGCACACATCAACGGTTTGGAGTAACCTGCTTTTCGCCCCGCAATTCTCCTCATGCTGACACGTAACCCCTTGGGGAAACCATGGTTTGGATTGCGAGACCGCCTTGGGAAATGATCTCTTGTGCAACTTGGTTCCCCACAATTCCTATTGTCTATTGATCTCTATTTCAAATGGGATCTGACGGTGGTGACCTTAAGCCCTGCTTCCTTTTCATCGGATGAACCCTATTTGCCTGTCCTTCGATCCAACCATCTGGGTTCTCCCTCGATCCTACAATGGAAATCTCTCCCAGATTCAAAGGGGTACAGTCACAATCCTTCGAAACCCTCACCATTGATCTATGATGATCTATCTCCTACGTAATTATACAACACCATTCCTCCTGATATTTTCAACTCTATGGTCAGAATTTGATCTCGACATGAAGACTCTGACCATTAGACCCCGCCCATACTGGCCTAGTGTTTCAACCAGAAGTTCTGATACCAAATTATAACATACCTAGCCACCTACAGGTAGGGGTACGCTACCTTCAAGCCCGCCCTTGGACTTCTTTCTCTTACATATACCTTTTTCATTATTTAAGGATGCATAAAAGAAAATACTTTAATGACATGCACAATAGTAAACAACAATCATGCATAGTCTAAGGATTCAATTAAATGATTATTAAATATACAGTGGAATACATTACTATACATTGAAATGATACCATAATAGAGAGCACTTATATTTATTAAATATGACACCAACTGGCTGCAGAGCAATGACGTTCCACCCAACCATAGACACCACTTCTTCAAATCTCAACAACAGTGTCGAACCCCCCCCATCAGACCAGAGGTGGGTTTAAGTAACTACGTGGGGAAATCAAGAACCTCCTGGCCTTCCCCAAGAATCTCTAGTAACCGATCCCCTCCGTTAGGCAAAAAGGGTAATTAACATAGGAATAAACACTTAGCCCCTTAAGCCCCCTCTCTTGTGGAATCATAGCCCCCTATAACTCTAGTCCTTGTCCGTCTAGAAGCCAATGATGTATTTATTATTAATAATGATAGAAAAACATTACATGTCTTGGGCACAATGGCCTTTTAATAATTTTTTGGGCACTCTAGCCTCTCAGCATTGTAATAATACATTATTTAAAATGGGGGTTCAAAACCTGGGTTGTTACACACTGGCATCCCAAACCATAAGCCAAATCCATAAACGACACCTTGAACTCATGCAATCAGGGTCAGAAGAAACACCTTGAACTCACATTAAATATTCAACCATGAAAAACACTTTCAACCCCCACACATTACCTCCCAATTGTATCCTTTACCTATTAGTGGCCTATTAGCACCAATAGGGTTTTTGGAGAAGTAGGTATTGGTACGAAGAGTTGGATCAAGGTCAATTAATGGAATTTTCTCATTATGCCTAAAACTTAGATTGCATGGCTCAAGAGCCATCAATTAGTCCTCAAACTACAACATATGATCTCTCTATGGGATATTTGTCCTTCAAGTTAGAAATGGACACCATTAGAAGGTTTCAAGCACCAAGTATGCGTCCTGGAGTGTTAGACATGGTCAAAGGAGGAAAATGAAGCATTATGACCCAAAGTAACTTTCCAGGCATTCAAATCTAAGAAAAATGCCTTTAACCACCACATGCAATGTCTTGAGAGTATTATCTCCCGGCCAGTTGGGATATGTGGATGTTGATCCTCAACAAAAACCCATTATTTTTAACCTTGAAATAAATAATAATGGGTTCCTTTGTTAAGTTTCACTTGAACTTTTATCAATATTTTAATTTGCTTTGTTAATAATGGTTCATGTATTCTCTTAAAAAAAAATAGAAAAACCTTAAAATTTGAAAAGAAAACTTCATACCTCATACCTCACCTTCGTCAAATCTTCGCCATTATTTCATACCTCATATCTGACGAACATAATGGAAGGTTTTATGACTTAAATATTATGTGATACCCAATATTCCATATCTGATATCGAATATCTTGCTTTCCAGTCAAATGAGACTTGTTAAAATAGTAGATACATGATACTCGATACCATTTGTAAAAGTTATTAAGGGATAAATTAAGGTTAAATATGTTTAAATCCTTAATTAAAAGTCATACTATGTACGATTTGAACATTTGCCAAGGCCGTAGGAATAATTGATATAGAGGATATTCTAATAAATCAATACTATGATTCGTGAATAATACACAAGATGTGAAGTTATGGTGAAACGACTTTCACTTAAATTCCATTTACAATACCTATAAATGAATCTATGCACAAATCCAAGCCTTTAATAACATGATTTCTTTCCATTTTCATTGTCTTTTACCATATCACAACTTCCATAAACATTCTAAGTTATCAAAACCTTGGCTATAGAATGGATTTGTTTTCTCCTCATCGCAATAAAAGTAAGTTTAGTTTTTACTATTTCTTGTAGCCTTTAATAAAATAACTAAAATATGTTTCTCAGTCTAATCATTTTATTTGAATTATCGACACATGATTAATAAAATTCCACCTAAAGGAGCCATGAGAGCAGGAAATTCCATGGAGATAGAGGAAGAAGAAAATACAAACGCGCTCTTATTTTCAGATACTTCATATAAAGTGGGTACCAGTTGCAGAGAATGGAGGGAAATGTATGACTTTTTGGAAGCTGGTGACTTCTCCAACAAGTATCAAGAAGATACAGATCACTTTGTAGATATTCATAGCTCTTATTTGCACAATATAGCTTCCAGAACAATCCTCGTGACTTATGAAAACATGGTACATTGGATAATATGTCATGTGAGTTCAAAGACTTGCAATATATTAAGTGATTCAAATCAAGTAGTTGGGTCCTTTCGCCCTGGTGACTTAGAGGCAATGAATGCATTACCAACACTAGAAACAAATCTAGAAAAATAATTTATTAATGTTTTTGTTAAAAAGGAGGTCATTGATGGATAAATACATATGGATTAGAGGAGTAAGGAATGTTTTGTTGATGACTCTAACTTCAAAATTAGAGACAAAGTATTATACCCCACTAACAGTTTGAAAGAATCAATTATGACAGTGGCTTCTATGTTATGTCATTTATTTTGGGAACCCAATACACCCTAGTTTAAACTTGAATGGGTTCCCTTAATACATCGTGTTATAAATAAATGAACCATTTTCAATTGGGCTGACATCCTCCCCAACAATCTAAATAAACAAGTTGAAAAAATAATTTTAGCTCCTCCTAGATTTATTCCTTAGTTCTTCATGTATGGTTATCTATTAGATGTAGTATGTGAAAAGACTCCATTTCCACTAATGAAATGGAATTAGACTCCATATTATCAACCCATCCATATTTATTGTAGTAAGCTCTAGGTTTTCAATGATAAGCAATGTTTTTAATGAAATATGCAATCATTTTATGATTCATTTACATCATATGTTATTTTTCCATACTCCTCCTAGGTTTTCAAATGATTCCATGGAAAACATTTCATCCATGGGAGATTGGTATATTGAAAAAAAATTCTCTTATTTGAGAATTTATGGATGGTACATTTCATCCACCTCGTGCTCTTCGAAAATATGTCCCAAACAAGATTTCTCTCAGGCACATAGCTTATCAAATAGTGGGAAAAAGTATAACACTGGCCCTTAAAACTGGTTCAAAGAAAGTTTGGCCCATACTTTTAATTAAATTGGTAATTTACTCTTTGCTTGATTATCAACATGCCATAGTTGAAGCAAAATCCCTTGAAAAGATTCAACTATAATGCATTGCTTCTAATAAACATGACCCCCTATAAATTGTACATAATCATTTCCAATCTTTAAGCAACTTTAGAGGATACAAACATGAAGATATTCCCTTTGAAAAAGTGTTTCAAAAATATCAGTCTTATGAAGAGGTTTGTAAACGAGTGGAAGAAATACCAGAAGATCCCAAGAAAGATGAATTCCTGGTGTTTTGAAGACATAGAAATTCATCCCGTGATAAATTATTTACTAGTGATCATCAACCTCCTCCAAGTCAGGATAAACAGAATCAAGATCAGGGAACACCTCATAAAAATGATACTCATAAGGGTCAACCAAAAGGAGACATGGGCACCATTACAATTACAACTATTTCAAAGATGCGTTTGGCATTGATTCCAGGTAATTCTTTTGATGAAATAATTCCTTTTGATCCATTGCAATGAGTACTTTACAAAATACCTTCTTTAGGAGAATACTTTTTCATTCCCTAGAAGAAGCATATCATCAAAGGAAGACCTAGAAAAAGGAAAATAGAGGAAACATGAGACACTCCTCCTAAGCAAACTATGATATTGGATGCCTCCAAAATTTATGATATAACATTTGTTGGTGAATTTGTATACTCAATGGGAGCCTTTGCCCAAGGTAATAGATGGTCTGTAGAAAATATAAAGAATATTATTTCTCAACAGAAATATGAAATTAATTGATTTGAAAAGATTTTACAAAAACAAAAGTATCTTGTTGAGATTTATTTCCAAAACCAAACTAATGTCATTAAACAACAACATCAGAATCATCTCTAAGATCTCAAAGAACACTGCAAGAAGGAAGTGACAGAGAAATATGAAAGAACAAATCAATTAGCTCTTCAAGTTACAAAAAGCACATTCAATATGAGAAGATGTGAAAGATGAGGATTTATTAATTAATGAACAACTCAAGTCATCTAGAGAATATTTGTATCTAAAATTGAGTTGTATCCAGAAGTCTAACAAAGCCCTTGGCAATTTCTTGTTTAATATCGAAGGCAAATTGCCTGATTGTAGGTCTTTCCACAACACATTTAATAAGTTAAATAGTTAGCAAGAGAAACAAGGGATCATTACAGTAAATGTGTCAAACATATCTAATTTGGACAAACTCAAAATTCAAATATCCCTAGACTCTTGGAAAAATAAATTAACAAAATCACAAGACTTGGTCAAGGATGCTATCAAATACTGATCTAGTGTTTGGAAAAATGTAGTGGATATTATTATTGAATTTGATATGCCAAATGTTCAATTCTTAGGTAAATTAGTCTTGGTAGATTCCACCTTTTCATAGCTTTAGAAATGGAGACATGATGCAAAAATCTTGATCCAGGCTCTAGATAAATAGGATCTGTAAGAAATTACTCGGTTTATTATTAACCCATCCACATGAACAAAAGTTATTAATAATTTATGTTCCATATTGCAAGGTAAATAAATACTATTGGAGGCAAAGTGTTCCACTGTGACATGTTTCTAGATAAGTCAACTCCTCCATTCATTTCCCAAGCGTTGGAGAATCTTACTCAATAGAAAGACCACATCGAGGAGACAAAGGAATACTAGCAGGAATTCAAGCATAAGAATATTGGAAATTGCAACAAGTTTCCTTTTCTTATGAATTTTGTTATCTTTAATTTCCAAAAAACTCTGATATTCATTTTGAAAGAAACACTATTTGTAATATTTTGTATTCATAACCAAGAGGTTGGAAATTATAGAGGGAAGGCTATGTGCATT
>ML806346.1:34668-49215 GCA_009831015.1 Picea engelmannii | reverse complement strand
GATCAGCAGAAAGGGTAAGCAAGCTATATCAGAATGAACAAGTTGATTTAAGCAATATGTATTTTGGTAAACTAGGGTG
The DNA here is from genome assembly GCA_009831015.1 of Picea engelmannii. NCBI lineage: Eukaryota > Viridiplantae > Streptophyta > Pinopsida > Pinales > Pinaceae > Picea > Picea engelmannii. The sequence goes on along the minus strand of ML806346.1, from coordinate 49,136 downwards.
GTAGGGTGGTGCTAGGGAGACGTATGTCTCTTTCTCTGCAAGTGGGTGCTTGTAGAATCTGAAGTTTGGTGCCTTCATTTAGTTGGTGCTGAAGTAAAAAGGAAGTCGGTGCTTCCACCCAGTGGGTGTTGGGATTCTGTGGGAGTTGGTGCTCTCAGCCAGTTGGTGCTGGCAATTAGAGGTTGTAGCCTCTATGAGTTTGTGCTCATAAAAGATGAGATGTAACGAAGTTGAAGCTTGCTGAACATCTTAAGAAGACGAGGTTTTTTCCCTGGTTGGGTTTCCTCTTGAAAAATCTATGTCTCGTACTTGTGAATGAATGCTGTGTGTGATTGTTGTTCTTTATACTATCTGCTTTAAGTTTATAACTCTGGATTTCACAGTAAAGACTCACTGCCACTAAGATTAATGATTCAAAGTTAAAAATGAGAGTAGATTGTTAATAATCTAAACTAACTGACTCACCCCCCCCTCTCAGTTAGTTCATACCTGTAACATCATACTCCCCTTGAAAAAAAATCATGGAATTATATCCATGATCTCCTGCACCGACTTTCCATGCTTCTAGATATCAACTTCATTTTCCCAACTGGAATCTTCTATTGGGTGTCCCTTCCACTTGACCAGAGATTTAAAATAGGTCTTGTTCCTAGTCTTTTTTCCAATCCTCTGATCAACGATATTCTCCATATATGGATTTTCTTCTATAGGCATTTTTTTCTCCCACTGAATCTTCTCTTGATGTTCTGATCCCTCTGTGTCATATTTCCTGTAAGGATAGAGGTATGAAATGTTGAATATGGGTGATATGCCCACATCATCTGGCAACTCAATCTCATAGGTGTTTGCATCAAATTTCCTCAAGATCTTACATGGTCCTATATTCTTCATTTTTAACTTTTTATATGTTCCCATAGGGAACCTTTCTTTCTTGAGATGTGCCAGAACTTGATCTCCTACTTCAAATTGAGGTTCCCTGCAATGTTGATCAGCTCTGAGCTTGTACTCTTAGTTAGAACTCTACAACTGTCCTTTGATCTGGCTACGAAGCTTCTGCATTTTTGTAGCAAAATCTTTTGCTCCAGCACTCTTGATCTCACTTTGTTCCAAGTCTCTCAACTCAGATACTCCCTTGGGTTGCATTCCATATGTTATCACCTACTAATTTGTATCAATTTTTCCCAAAGCGTCTTGTCCTTATGCTATTTTTCCACTCAAAATTTCAAACTTTTTCACCAACTCCATCAAAGCTCCCATCACCTAAATCCCTCGCTGAACTAGTCATCCAAATTATTCATGTCCTCCATAAATAAAAAAAATTGACAAATATCCCAAACCTATACCTAGTCTTAATGCTTATCTAATTCCTTTAGTTCCATCACTTCATTCATTTTTACTCTTATTTTCATATTTTCGTTGAAAATAAAAAATATTCATTTTATTAAGCACCCTCATCCTATCCAAAAAGTCATGTGTTAAATCCCCATATGCCCAAAGTCNTTAAAAAATTGGAAAAAATGATTATTATTAATATAAATATTTTTATATTAATATTTAATCCAATATTTAATTTATGGAATCACATCAAATCATATCATGGGCATGAATCTCAATTTATAACTTAGAAAAGTCAAAGGTTGGATGGAGGGCGTGCATACATATCGTGGATTGAAGTAACGAGGAGGTTAATTATGTGAAGGTGGATTGGGGAATACTACCATGGTTTATTTGGTGGACACATGTTTTTACGTGGAGCACGTCGAAGGTAAAATCAGTTTGATTTAAACCACTATTTTCCAAGCCTGATATAATAAATGCAAGCATTTATCATATTTTTTATGTGCGGCCTTTTTCTAGGAATGCATTTCAATAATGATTATGGGATTTCCAATAAAATAAATTCCTCCTCATGGTGAAAAGGTTTTACGGAGGTAAGATTTAAGTATGAGTTCAAATATAATTCTCCAGGATATAAAATATTTGGGAATTATTTTTATTTGAAATATATTATTCCCAAATGTTTAATGAGAATATGGATAAATGCAATTATATTTGAAAGGGTATGAGTGAAATTTCAAAGAGAACATGGCAGAGGAAGGAGTTGGAGCGTCAGAGGAATTTGCAGGGACCATGAAACATTTTTTCTTGAAAACTGTCATTTGTAATCATTGTAGAAACTGAAACATTTCATTTCAGTTATTGTAACCGGTTGCACACTGAAGGAACTCGAATTGTATAAGTGTTAGAGGTTCTGAGTGTATTAGAGGTGGGCAGAAGTGCGAGGGTACAATTCTGGTGGTTCTGGACTCTATTGTAATCTTTCTGGGACTAAATTGAATACATATGCAAAAGCATTTTGAACTGTTTATGAAAATATTCTAATGGCTATGATATGAGTTTTGTCTTCCCTGATTGTACATATTTCCTTTGTTTCTTTAATTCCATTTACACTGTCTTCTATTTAAATTGGAGAGTTAAAGGCCCTTAATTCATATTCTGATGCTCTTGGCTTAAGCAATTTAAACTATGTATGTTTCTTCTTAGCTAATTCAGAATTCATTTTTGTAATGCTCTGATGAAGTTATTTGTTTCCTCTTCCCTCTTACCACTCTGATTTATTTTAAGTTACAACTCAGATTCATTGCCTCACTTAGTCTTTATCCTCTAGAAAGTTCTATCGCTGATCATTTTTTTCATTCAATTTCAGAATTTTGAATCCATAGCCCTGTATGTCCCTCCTCTTTTTGGCCAACAACTTTATTAAAAACCCCCAAAACAAACCAAATCTAGCCACCAGTTTCCAAAAGAAATATCAAGTGACATGAGAGAACCTCCTCTGAGTTGAGAAGGCTAGTGCCTCAGCTCTAAAGTTGGTTAAAATAGTTACCTCTGTCATTTGTCTATTCAGTCGGATAGATTTACAGAGTGCTAACATTCTGGCGCCATTGTCGGGGATGAAAATTCAAAAATTTTCCCTGGGAAAGAACGACATGGTTGATTTCTAAGGTTTGAGAGCAGCAGAAACATAGACACATATTGGTTGTATTCCTGCTTTGGCAACTCCACACATCAAAAATCAGTTTGAAGGCGATTTCGCTGGTAGAAGAATCCATAAATTCAAATATTCAATGGTGACTCCACTCTAAATGCATAATCCAGCTTCGAAAACATTATTGGCGACTCTACTCAAGCTTCGATTGTAATTCAGAAACTCCAATGGAAGATAAGATCCCTTGAAAGAGGTATGAAAAGACATTATGGAAGAAAACAAGTACTTAAAATTGGATTTTTTCCAAGGCATTTTATTGTTTGTTATAAGTTACCTCTAGTCCTTCCTTGAACATGCCAAACAAATTTTTCTTTACCTATTGCATTCTAATGATGATCATGAGAAACTTTCAATTGTATATCCTCCTCTTAAAGTGGTACATGCATATTCTCACTGTATCACTGATTTTGATAAAAAAATTCCATCTGGGCCATGTGATGACCATAACCAAGTTGATGAGCCTCAAGAAACCATGGTTGATGTTTCATCTCTTGCACTTGATCCAACACTTTCCAAGACTCAACATAGATACAGACCCTTAAAGTTACCCCACATCCTTCATGATTTTCCTCCAAAACTCTATGAGTACCTATGTATGTTTGATGGGGAACCTGATTCCATATCAGCTGAAAAACACATCCAAGGGTCTGATCATTTTATAGATTTGTTTGAGATTGACCATGATGATGTTTGTATGAGGGTCTTCTCTCAATCCTTGAAAGGAGACACAAAACACTAGCTTAAACATTTGCAGCCAGAGACAATTAGCTCATGGGAGGAATTGAAGGATGTCTTTTTAAAGTTTTGGGGTAGGAAGAAACCTTTGGATCTACAACTTATAGAGTTCTATGGCTTAAACAGAAAAATGAAACTATTTCTATATTAAATAGAATGTTTTCCAGTATATATTACAATTTGTCCAAAGAAATTCAGCCCACTGAAGTTGCTGCCATGCTCCATTATGCAACTACTCTTCATCCAGATTTGTCTTTCCTCCTGATGGAAAGAAGACCTAAGTCCTTACAACACATGTTTAATGATTCTCAAGACATTCAACACAACATCCAAGAATGTAAATAGATCCAAAATGATGGGTTTAATGCTCAAGAACATGAAAGTAAATATGAACAGAAAATAGTTGATTGGAATCTTGAGCATAGAATTGACAAGATCATAGGTCCTCTTGAAGTTTCCAATGCTAATGATTTTGCAAAACATTATATTCCACTTGTTGAAAGAGGAGGTGTTGATTTAGATTTTGATCCATCCCATGATAAGCAGGGGGCTGATCGTTTTATGTATTCATTTGTAGACAGTCAAGAAGATGAATTTGCAAATTCGTTTATCAAAGAACATGTTGATACTCCAAGTTTGTTCTTGTTATATGACATTGCATATGTTTTTGATTTGCCTATATATGATGAATATGATGATGATTATGATGTTGACTCCATAGAACAACCAACTACATGTTCTCTATAAAAAAATGTTCATTTTCAACAGTGTAATGAGAGCAATCAACATACATATCACAGTTACAAAGAAGAAAGTATTGAATTAGCTGAAGGGAATTCTTTACCTTTATGCTTTTCTTCATTCAAAATGTTGAAAGAAAATCCTAAGATCATCATTGAAGCAAAGGAATGTGTGTTAATGCCAAATCACATTGATTCACTGAAAACAATTGACAAGAAATTGCAACAATCTTCTCACATGTTTGATGACCCTGGTACTTGTTCCATAGAAGGTCTTGTTAGTACAAATTTGCAGCCATTGGTTGAAGAAAAATCTGAAAGTGAGTGTGTTCAACAATCCAAAGAAATTGAATTTTTTTTCTATGACAACAATGAAGAAAATGAAGAAGGTTTTGAATCAAGTGAAAGAACCTTGCCATTGTGTTTTTCCTCTTTCGAACTGTTGAAACAAAATGTCTATAATGTTTCAAATTATAAATCCTCTAGGCATAATGTTAAATATGAATAAAGCAGTGGGTTTGCAAATGAAAACTATCTTCCATTATGTTTTTTTTTCCTTTAAATTGTTGAAAGAAAATCATGAGATAACAAAGGGAGTAGGGAAGTCTGATTGCATTCACAGTGGCAATGTTTTACATGAGCAAATGGTTATCAATGAGGAAGAACAACAACCTTTTCATGCATTTAATGATCATGTTGCTGATTACATGGAAGGTTATCTCAGTTCAGATTTGCAGCCCGTGCTAAACTACCAACTTGGAAATGAAGATGATAGTAAATCAACATCATTGTTAGACATGGATTTCTTTCCACCAGGGGTTTCATTTTAGCCAACACTATATTTTGATTCAGAAGATTGTTATTTCCAACAGCCTCAATAGATTTTTCAGCCTCTTGGTGGCAATCAACATGTTAAATCACATGAAAATAAGAATGCAGTGGAAGGGGTGAAACATGATTGTTTTTTTCTGCATATTTCAGAGGATCCATTTGCAGTTTTATTGGAGGCAATGAACAATCCAAATGTTTTTAATTTTTTGAGATTTGGATTTATGGATGAATTTTTGAATGAATTATCAGTAAGCAGGAATTGGAGCAAGCTTGTGCAAAGTAAACAAGCAGTGGATGAAATGCTTACATGGTTACATTGGAATTTTGATTTCACTTGATTAGTAGTTCATTTTAGCAGTTAGAGTAGGTAGGAGTGTGCAAATAAGCTTGTTGGTAAATCATTTTTTAGTATGGATTTATAGTAGTGTGTATAGTCAAATTTTAGCAGTGTGTTCAGTATTCAGTATCCAGTGGAGAGCAGTGTGCAGAGTTTGGTTTTCAGCAGACACTGGTGACAGGTCAGAGCAGGGTACACAGACATGTTTTGGGATCATCCCAATGGATCAAGCATGTGTTCTACTATTCTTTGCTACCTCACAGAGAGGATAACATCCCCAATAGGAGCCTATGTTATCACCTGCTAATTTGTATCAATTTTTCCCAAAGCGTCTTGTACTTATGCTATTTTTCCACTCAGAATTTCAAACTAGTCATCCAAGCTCCCATCACCTAAATCCTTCGCTCAACTGGTCATCCAAAATATTCATGTCCTCCATAAGTCAAAAATTTGACAAATATCCCAAACCTATACCTAGTCTTAATGCTTATCTAATTCCCTTAGTTCCTATACCTAGTCTTAATGCTTGAAGGAGGTAAAAGTAGTTTGATTTAAACCACTTTTTGCCCAAGCCTAATATAATAAATGCAAGCCACTTTTTGCCCAATCCCGATATAATAAATGCAAGCATTTATTATATTTTTTATATGCGCCATTTTTCCAGGAATGCATTTCAATAATGATTATGGGATTTCCAATAAAATAAAATCCTCCTCACGGTGAAAAGGTTTTACTAAGGTAAGATTTAAGTTTTACACATTAATGTTATTTCAATGCAAAATATTTAAATGGGAAGATCAACGTGAAGGAAAACTTGGATAATTCTTTATCCAAAGATTTACAAAAGTAAAAGAATAAGATAAAAGGTATTTTGCCAAAGACAGTAAATTGGAAAAACACACAGTAAATGTTTTTTTCACAGTGGAACGGTAAATTGGAAAAAACATTACACAATAAATGTTTTCACACAAAATAGTAACAAGAAATGTTTTTTATTGTGAATGGTGAATTGGGTAAAACAGGACATGGTTTTAAAGACCACAAAAATGAATTAAACTATGGAAATTTAATTCTCCATGATAGAAAATATTTGGGAATTATTTTTATTTGAAATATACTATTCCCAAATGTTTAATGAGAATATGGATAAATGCAATTATATTTGAAAGATTATGAGTGAAATTTCAAAGAGAATGTGCCAGAGGAAGGATCTGGAGCGTTAGAGGAATCTGCAGGGATCATGAAACGTTTTTTTTTTTTCTGAAAACTGTCATTTGTAATCATTGTAGAAACTAAAATGTTTCATTTCAGTTATTGTAACCGGTTGCACATTGAAGGAACTCGAATTGTATAAGTGTTATAGGTACTACGTGTATTATAGGTGGGAATAAGTGCGAGGGTACAATTCTGGTGGTTCTTGACTCTATTGTAATCTTTCTTGGACTGAATTGAAAACATATGCATAAGCATTTTGAACTGTTTATGAAAAGATTCTAATGGCTATGATATGAGTTTTGTCTTCCCTCATTGTACATATTTTCTGTGTTTCTTTAATTCCATTTACACTATCTTTTGTTTAAATTGGAGAGTTAAAGGCTCGGAATTCATCTTATGATGCTCTCGGCTTAAGCAATTTAAACTGTGTATGTTTCTTCTTAGCTAATTCATAATTCATTTTTGTAATGCTCTGATGCAGTTATTTGTTTCCTCTTGCCTCTTACCACTTTGATTTATTTTAAGTTACAACTCAGATTCATTGCCTCACTTAGCCTTTATCCCTTGGAGAGTTCTATCGACTAATCATTGTTTGCATTCAATTTCAGAATTTTGACTCCATAGCCCTGTGTGTCCCTCCTCTTTTTGGCCAGTAACTTTATTAAACCCCCCAAAAAATACCAAATCTAGCCACTAGTTTCCAAAAGAAATATCAAGTGACACGAGAGATCCCTCTCCGAGTTGAGTAGGCTAGTGCCTCAGCTCTAAAGTTGGTTGAAACAATTACCTTTGTCATTTGTCTATTTATCTGAGTAGATTTACAGATTGCTAACACCATACAATATTTGGAATGGGCTCTTTCCAATGGTCCCGTTTGGTGAGTCATTGTATGAAAATTATGCTTGTGGCAGAATCTAATCCCATTGATTATGATGCTCAGTGACCAAACTCCTCAATAAGTTTCCCAAACTTCTGTTTACCACCTCGGTCTGCCCATATTTCTGAGGATGATAAGTTGAGCTAAAGGACAAATCTGTCCCCAATTTCTTTCACAAAGTTCTCCAAAAGTGACCAACAAATTTAGTGTCCCTGTCCGAGATAATGCTTCTGGCTAGTCCGTGAAGTCTCACAACTTCCTTGAAAAACAGATTTGCAACATGTGTTGCATCACCGGTCTTATGGCATGAGATAAAGTGCACAATCTTTGAAAATTTATCCACCACCACAAATATGGAATCAAATCCTCTTTGTGTTCTTGGCAGTCCCAAAACAAAATCCATGCTTATTGCATCCCAAGGTATCTCTGGTATTGGAAATGGTTGATACAATCCATTGTTCTTTCTTTTTCCTTTTGCATGTTGGCATATTCTACATTTGTTCACAAACTTTATCACTTTTGTTCTCATACCTGGCCAATAGTATGAAATGCTCAACTGTGCAAATTTTTTATCATGGCCAAAATGTCCATCCAATCCTTCATTATGATTTTCTTTCAAAATGGTATCCCTCATTGAGGATTTTGGCATGCACAATTGATTTCCCTTGAACAACAATCCTTCTTGAATCATGTACTCTAACCATTGACTCTTGTCTCTCAGCACAGGATTTTCACATGCTTCATATGCTTCCTTGAAATCTACATCATCACAATACATATCCTTAAGGTGTTCAAACCCCAAGGTATTCACCTAAAATTCCTGTAGAATCAAACATCTCCTTCTTAATGATTCATCAACTTTGTTAGCATTCTCAACAATATTTTTTATGACAAAAATAAAATTTTGCATAAACTCAACCCATTTTGCATGCTTCTGATTCAATTTTTCCTGTCTGGTTAAGAATTGTAAATACTGGTTATCGCTATACAAGAAAAATTCCTATGGGACAATGTAATGTATCCATTTCTTCAAGGCTTGAATTATGGCATAAAACTCCTTATCATATGTGGAGTGTTTTCTCTTGGTCTCATTCAGCTTCTCACTGAAATAGGCAACAGGTCTATTATTCTGACTCAATGCTACTCCAATTGCAACTCCACTTGCATCACATCTCACCTGAAATGTCTTTTCAAAATTTAGCAAGACCAAAATTGGTCATTCTGTTATTTTCTCCTTCAGTATATTGAATCTCCTCTCGGGCTCCTCTATCCATTTAAAATAATTGTGCTTCTTCTTCACTGCATCCATCATTGGTGCACAAATTCCACTGAAGTCTCTGATGAACTTCCTATAGAAACTTGTCAATCCATGGAAGCTCCTTACCTCAAACATATTCTTTGGTGACGACCATTCTTTGATTTCTTTCACCTTCTCTGGATCCATCTTCAGTTCATTTTAAGATATCACAAAAACCAAGTAAATCAGTTATGTCTTCATAAAAGAGGAATTCTTCAGATTTATCAACAACTTCTCCTGCTATAGTCTCCTCATAACTAATGTTATGTGTCTCAAATTCTCCTATTTAGTCCTGCCAAAGATCAGTATATCATCCAGATATACAACCACAAACTTTCCAATGAAATCTTTCAGTATTTCATTCATCAACCTCATAAACGTACTCCGAGAATTTGTTAAGACAAATGGAATAACAAGCCACTCATAAAAACATTCATTTGTCTTAAAGGTTGTCTTCCACTCATCACCTTCTCTCATTCTACTCTGGTGATATCCACTTTTCAAATCTATTTTATAAAAGAAATTTTTTCCACTTAAGAATTCCTTTAAATCATCCATTCTTGGTAAAGGAAATCTATACCTGATGGTGATCTTGTTAATGTCTCTTGAGTCTGTACACATTCTCCATCCTCCATCCTTCTTTGGACTCAACATAGTTGGTATTGTGCATGGACTCAAGCTCTCTCTGACCAAACCCTTGTCTAACAATTCATCGACTTGGTTATTCACTTCCTCATTCTCTCGAAGTGTCAATCTGTATGTTTCTTTGTTTGGCAGACTTTCTCCTGGTATCAAGTCAATATGGTGGCTGATACTTCTAATGGGTGGAAATGAGTTAGGCAGCTCATCCACCACTATGTCGGAAAAATTATCCAACAATTCCTCAACTTCTTTAGGAAAATCATCCATCGAAGTACTTGTAAGGATAACTCTGGGTTTCCTCACCATAGTGAATTACATCTCTTGTTCTTTATTGACTTCTTTCAGGAGTTACTTCCCGCTCATGAGAAGTATTCTTGTGTTGACTTCCTATTTCACTTTATTCTCCTCTATTGGCAGCAACATGTGTGTTCTACCATTATTCTCTAAGGTGTATGCATTCTTCCTCCCATCATGAATGAAATTCCTGTCAAACTGCCATGGTCTTCCCAGAAAAATATGGCATACATCCATGGGAATTACATCACATATAATTTCATCTGTATATCCTCCTATCTTAAATTCAGCCAAGCATTGTTTAGTAACCATTACCTGGTGTACCTTCTGCAACCATGAGACTTTGTATGGATTTAGATGTGCAGTTGTCTCCAGCTCCAATTTCTCCACCATCTCTGTGGATACTAAGTTATCAGTGCTCCCACTGTCAATTATCACCTTGCATACTCTGTCTTTAGTCTTGCAAGCTGTCCTGAAGAGACTATTCCTCTGCACTGGCTTTTCAACTTTTGCCTCTGGTTTTAAGAGAACCTTTCTCAACATCAGGGACATTCCATCCTCTGCTCCTTCTGCTTCAACATTCCTTCTCTATGCTTCTAAAATGTGATATTCACCTCCTCCTTATTTCATTTTCTCGAGACATTCACAAGACATATGCCCTGTCTGTCCACGGGCATAACATCTTACTTCTCCTCCTCTGCTTCTTCCTCTTCCTCTAGAATAACTTGTTCCACCACCCTGTCTTCCTCAGTTAATTCCTCCTCTTTCCGAGCAACTATGTGGTTTCTCACTCTCATTCTTAGACTTATGTGATTTTTCATGGGTAAATCCCTTACCTTTGGTTGGGTTTGGGCTTTTACCTCTTCCTCGCTAGCTTTGTTTTCTGGCCAACTTCTCATCTTCCTTTAGTGTAAAATGATAAGAATCCTCCACTGTCCTTACTGACATCATGTTGAGCTCTTCCTAGATTTCATACCTTAGGCCATTTATATATCTGAAAACTTTTTCTTCATCTTTCTCCCTTTGTCCAGTTCTGATGTTCAACATGTAGAACTCCTCTGTGTACTCCTTAACTATCATACCCTTCTGTCTCAAGTTCTGCAACTTCCTGAATAGATTGATCTGATAATATTTGGGCATGAAATTAGCCTTTACCTTGGCTACCATCATGTCCCAATTCTTTATCTTTTGTTTTCCTTTGATTCTTCTCTCAGCCTGCAGTTCATCCCACCACATTTTTGCATGTCCTTTTAGCCCGGTGACAACATGTTTAACCCTTTTCTCTTCATAGTCAATATATTTGTCCATGGATCTTATCCAACCTAGAAACTCTTCAACATCTAAATTTCCTTCATACATTGGGACCTCTATATTGGCTCTGGCTCCCAATCTAACAACTGCTCTCAACAAACGTTCTTCAGAAACATCCTCTCCTACAGCTTCTTCAACTTCTACTTCTTCACTCTTTGCATCATTAATATCTCTAGTATTAGGTGCTCATCTATGCGCTTCCTCCATTGCCTCTAATCTTGCACGAATCTCTCGCATTTCCCTTTATACAGACCGATTGGCCGAAGGTGGTTCCACTCGTCTCCTCGATGGCATTGTGTTGACTGTCTGTCACACACAGAGTACAACTTCGATTTCCTTTGTCTCTTCCCCTTTCACTACTGTCTGGAAGAAAAACTTGTGCTCTGATACCACTTGGTGCATACCCCCTTCTCTCCTAAGGGTTGCTTGACCTCCTAGTCAGGATCTTCGATTATGGAGTCGAACGACTCTCTGAAACCTTTTTGGTCTCATTTTGTATTAGACACAGGCCCCCTCAACTTCTTGCACAGGCTTCATGATACCCGTGACCTTCCCTTTCACGTTCTGCGAAATCTCAGAGTTGGCGTTAGAACCTTTTATCTCGGGCCCTCCTCAGATGTGACCTTGGGAAATGACCTCACGCCTACATGTGATTGCGGGTGCACTCAAGAGTGGTTTGGTGTCAAACTAATTTTCTCCCCACAATTCACCCTGAGCCTCCACATGTCTTTTCCCTAAACCGGTGGTCTCGTTTGCAGCCCGCCATCAACCTCGTAAAGGTCAAGCATGTTTTTTCCCCGCAATGCAAGATGACCGTCAATTTCATGATCTTGAAGGTGCTTTCAAACGAATGACTAATATCTATTCCTTGGAATCCAAATTTTGGATCTCTCCTTCCCAAATCGAAAACTGTGGTTGATTCAGAATTCTGGACTTTGAAATTCTCAAATCTCAAACCTTTGTTTCCTTTGTACGTCAATCTTTCGGATTTGACGATATGTGGACAGATGTCCTCACAATCAACATCCCTACCTTCACTTTAGGTGTTTGATCTTTCAACCTGGATCAATGGTCATGTGGCCCTCCTCTCGATCAATGGTCGAGATCTCCTTTGGGTCTTCAGACTTCTGAGATCTCAAATATCAAACATTTCCCTTTTACAAATGGATTTTATCTGAAGGTTGTGATCCACTGACGCATGTCCTCCTGATCTGACAATCGAGGATTACTTCAGGTCTTTACTCGGAGTACATGGATTTATGCCACATCTCTCTTAGATATGAAGGCTACGAATCACTTCGAGACTTTAACCAGAGTCCACAGATTCATGCCATGTCTCCTCTAGATCTGTCGGCCCAGATTCACTTCAGGTCTTCGGGTCTTCGGTATTCGAAAATCTCAGCTCTCAAACTGAAACCCCACTACAATTTTCTTGGAGCTTGCAATCTGCTGACAAGTGTCCACTAATATATCGACATCTCTTAGCTGTTCGTCTCTTCGGGCTTTAGGTTTTTCAACGCTTCACATTTTCCTTCCTCTAGATCTCATGAACCGTCGACAAGTACCCTTCTGGATATAACGGTCTAGATTCACTTCGGGTCTCTGGCTCTTCGCACTTTGGGAATCTAAAGTTTCAAACATGCTTCCTCATAAACTCATGATATCTGACAGTTCAGATTCACTTGATCGATCAGACACCTAAGGTTCACTTCGAATGATTTGACGACTCAGGTCTGCTTCAGATGATCGAATGATTGAGATTTCACTTCGACTATCCAGCTCTTCGGGCTTCGGAAATCTCAAGTCTCAAACTTTGATGAGTTCTCTCTCTTTTGTGTGTGAGGCATTAAATCTCATGCACCTTGTTCTAATCAAACGGTCATTGATCCTTTACGTTGTGATCCAACAACCATTGTCTCCCCTCCTCATGAGCTTCTGATTTCTTCCAAATTAGAATATTTTATAAGTCTTCAAAGGTATTTACCTTTAAACCTCCTCTGAGTCCGTATCTCAAACCTCAATTGAACTTTTGAAAAGTGTTATCCCTCCCGAGCTTGGTCTTCATGAGGGTTTTGACTTCATGTGCACTCCTTGCATTTCAGGGACATTCGATAACTTAGATCCAAAGGATTTCTTGAAAATAAATTCTTCTCGCCCCCTTGAAGTTCTCCTTTTTCTCAATGCACACCTAGAAATAGATTCTTACGCAAGGTTTGATTTCTTACAGATGACTGTGCATGCCTTATAGCAGTCACTTTGCACTCCTTACAAAGGGAAAGTTCCGTGCTATCTCTTCTGAGATTCGGAATCGAAATAGATCTCGTCAACGCACTCCCTGCGTTCTGTGTGCACGCCTTGCACTGATTCGACATAAGAGAAACAATTGAAACTTACACTAACATTCACAATTTCATCTACTCATAACTAAATTCATTCATTCATGAAAACACAATAATAGGGAATTGCAAACAATTTCCACACCATGCATTAGGTCAGTTTTCCTTTGTTATATTCATTCAAAAGTAAAAGTGGCAATAGTTATAATCAAAACAAAAAATAAAATTCAAAAATATCCTACTAACTTGCAGTAGTCTCAATTGGGCATACAAAACCTCTATTTATCTCAAAGGGTCCTTAGGGTCACCCCCCAACTACTTGTCTACTGCAAAACCTAACCTAATGGTTATTTTAGTTCAGTTGTGTTCCAGAGTAGGAGTGGAAACTCCCACTTTTCTCGTGATCATTCAAGCATGATTCAAAAGATTTCCCGGCATTGAATTCAGGGGTGCTTCAAAATATTCGACGTAACTTCCAGCATTGAGATTTTGAAAAATATTCCCAGGCACTGAGTGGTCCTACTCTGTGTGCTCGCTAGTGATGCTCTTGCATCTCTCTCCCTCTTTCCATTTCCTTCTCTCTCTCTCTCTCTCTCTCTCTCTCTCTCTCTCTCTATCACATTCTATCCCTCTCCCTCCCTCTCTCCCCCCACTGCCACTCTCTCCCTATCCCTCCTACATCTCTCTCCCCATCTATCCCACTATCTCTCTCTCCCCCTCTCCCTTTTCCCCTTTCTCCCTCCATCCCTCCATCTATACCCCCCTTTTTCTCTCCCCTCTTCTCCCACTGCTCTCTTTCTCTCT
>ML806346.1:16733-30020 GCA_009831015.1 Picea engelmannii | reverse complement strand
GCACATTCTTGACTTTGTTGGGTGTTTTCTTTTCCCCATAAATCATAGATGACATATGTATCTAATGATGGGGTTTTCTAGGCATTTATTAGCTACCCACTAACCATATACATGTTTTTCTCCATTCATCGACCATCAATTTTTCCCCATATGTTTTTCTCTGTTGTCAAATGTTGAACTCGACTTCAAACATTTTTAAGTGTCGGGGGATTACAAAAATCACCTTTGGGAATTTTTTTGTGCCATGGGTCACTAAAAAGATCCTTCATATGTTTTATACAATGTTGGCCATCTATTTCACCTTTTAGACTTCCTCCTCGACTGTTGGTTGTTAACTTCATATTTCTAATGTTTTTCCTTTAGGGTTAGTCATTGAATTATCCTTTTTAGTATTTATTTGAACCTCAGGTTGACCCATTCAGACTGATATTTTATCTTGGTTGAATTCCACTTTTTCATTCGATTGCCAATCCTTCATAGTCGGCCGAATATTCGCACCTTTCGACTTGAGTCTCTTTTGGTCGACTTAGCTTTCTTGGTTGACCCAAATTTCACCTAATTCGACTTGGTAGACTAGAATTCTAGTGAATCGAATTTCGTTGAATTGAATTTCCCTTGAATCAACTCACCTTTATTCTGACTCATTATCCAAATTGACTTCCGTGTAGTTAAATTCATTATTCTTTGGGCTGAATAGACTTCTGATTTGACTGGTTGAGTCTCTTCCAGTTATCTAAAAGGAGAAAATATCATAGTTCTTACATAGATGTTTGTGTTGGTGAAATGGTGAGACTGTAAGCCTCCTATTTATGGACTAGATGGTATCAAACAAGAAGTTTGAATTCATATACTAAGACCTGTATGGTAAGTACTCGTAATGATTACAAAATAAGTGGACAAGAGTTGTTTTGAGGGATAGAGAGAGGTAGAGCATCAATAATGTTAGGAGAACATTTTGAAAGAGAAGAGGAATAATATATAAGGGTTAGGTTGGAACGATTTGAGCAGAGTTTGGCCACATTAACATCAATGGTGTCATGACTATTGGGAGAAAATAAAAAGGAAACACCATCAACAAAGGCTTGTCATGAACTCCCCAAGGATGAATAAAATAAGCCAAAGATAGAATATAAGACTGAGCAAAAGATGGGAGAGTGCAGTTATAACAAGACACAAGTACCTTTTTGGGTACATCAAGACATATACTAGGGAATTGGATGTTTTCAAGATAAACCAATGGCTACAACTGATGGAAGTATACTTCAACGTGCATGAAGTAACTCGAAAACAAAATATTTCTTTTGCTTGGTTGAATCTTGAAGGCCATGCATTGACATGATGGGAGAGTGACAAAGTAAGAAAATAACTAGGAAATGAGTCACCAATGACTGATTGGGAAGTGCTCAAGGACATGATCAAATATCAATTTTATCCAATTGGATATTAAGAACACCATCAGATGGTATGGAACTGCATCATGTAGAGACAAGGACAATCAGTGCAAGAGTTCATGACAGAGTTCAAGAAGAGCGAAATTCAAATGGGAGTCCCTCTCAAAATTCCAAACATGTTAGTCGAGTATTTGGGGGCATTGTTACAATAGATTCGTAGAAAAATGATTCTATTTAGACCAAATAAAATTGATGAGGCCAATATTCAAGCACAATACTTTGAGGTTGACAAGCGAAAGAAACAAGCAAGTCCTCACAAGCAAGTAGAACCATAAGAGCAGTAGATAAAGAGGAAAAACAAGAAGAAGTGGAATGAGAAAAAAATTATGGTTGCAGTACAAGAAGAAAAACCTTCCATCCAATAATGTAAAGGATGTGATCAAAAGGGACACACTCAGGAGAATTGTTGGAAATTTCACCTTAAGAAGTGCCCCAAATATTTTCATAAAATGAAGAAGAAAGTATTGATATTAGTGGATGTTGAGGAATAGGGGGATAACACCTCAAGCACAAAAGGAAAGATTAAATACATTAATATTTAGAAAGAGGTAGAATTAGTTAGTTGCAGTCATAAGGAGGGGAAGGAAATGGATGAACTCTTTTGCATTAAAATCCACATGAAGCAAAGAAATATGGATTGTTTGTTCGATCCCGGTTCAAAATCCAACTTGATATCTATGCACCTTGTTGAGAGTCTTGGAATGGAGACTCAATATCATACACATCCATATCCCCTTGGTTGGGTAAGGAAAGATGTGGAATTGAAAGTGAGAAAGAAGTGAAAATTTAAGTTTGTCGTCAATCAAAAAATTGTTGTTGAACTAGTTGTAGATGTGGTTCCTATGGGAATATGTGGAGTCAACTTGGTATGTCCATATTTGTACGTGAGCGATGCCATTTTCAAAAGGAGAGAAAATAAATATAGGTTATTCAAGTATGGAAAATCCTATGCCATAAATGCACACAATGAAATAAATTCACACAAGGAAAAAACTAAGCTCTATCGGATCGATGCTTATAAGGAAAGAAGAATCATCGACAATACAAATAAGTTTGTCTTGTTGTTCTTGAGAGAAGGAAATTAGAAAGAATAAGGAAACAAGTTGGATATGAAGGCATACGAGGAAGGATGTAGTGGAGATAAATGTAAACAACAATAACAACTAATTGAATCCTACAAGGAAGTGTTTCAAGAGCCTGAGGGGCTGTCATCCAAGGGAGAGGTTGAACATGAAATTTAGTTGTTGTTGGAGTCACCACTGCCTAATATTGGGATGTATAGTTAGCTCGTGTGCCAAATAAAGATGGAAAATGGAGAATGCGCATTGACTATTGTGTGATGAATAAGATCACCATCAAGAATAGATATCCTTTTCCAAGGATTGATTCCTTTTTGGATCAACTACAATAATATCAATTATTCACTAATATGGATCTTAAATTAGGTTACCACCAAGTGAGTATCAAAGAAGAAGACGTGTGGAAGACAATGTTGAAAATAAGACAAAGTTTGTATGAGTGGTTAGTAATTTTTTTTATATTATGAAATACACCTGCAACGTTTATGTGACTAATGAATGATGTGCTATGGCCCTTCATTGATTTTTTTTTGATAGTATATCTGGATGACATACTAATATTTAGAGATACTTGGAAACAACACCTCTCACATGTGACACAAGTACTAGATACCTTGAGAAAGACTCAGTTGATTTCCAACTTGCATAAATGTGAGTTTGGAAATACCTCCTTGATACATATTTGAAAAATGATTGAAGGAGAGATGATGGTACATATAAATAAGATTGCATCCATCATCCAATGGCCTATTCCCAACAATGTGAAGAAGGTTAGGAGTTTCATGGGAGAAGCTCAATATTTGATAAATTTCATTGTAAACTTCTCCACATTAGCAACACCATTGAATACAATAACTTCCGAACTAAAGTGATTTCATTAGGTAATTATATACAACACATAGCATTTGAATACTTGAAGAAGAAAAATAGATATGATCGATTCTTAGCCATGTTGAATTTGTTGCGACCTTTTGAGCTAGAATGATGCTAGTCGATATGCATTAGGAGAAGTACTCTTGAAAGGAGGGAGGCATGCGTTCTACCATTCATAGTTGTTTCATGAAGAATATCTTGACTATCCCACATATGATAAGGAGCTCTATGCGATTGTACAAGAAGTGAAGGCATTGAATCATTATCTCTTGAGAAAAGATACTATCATACACATATAATTAACACCTTCAATATATATAAATTCAGATCAAGATGAAACATGTGAGGCATTAAAAATGGTTAGGTTTCTTGCAACAATTTCAATTATTGTTTAAGTACAAGAGAGGAGTCACAAATAGACTAGAAAACATGCTCTCTTGACCACCACTGAAGAACATAGAAGCAATTGGAATGATAGTGCAACTTGAGCATTTAACTCATTAACTTTTGAGTGAAGATTATGAGGGATATGAATGTTTCAGAGGAGTCTACAAGAAACTAAAGGATAGGTTGGTCGTTTTCATGGAAGGAAATGAATACCACCTCCAAAATGGGTTTTTGTACAAATTGGAGAAACTCTACATACCTTAGGATATAAGAGTTTAGTTTATGAGAGAAACACACACTTCTAGGGTTTTTAGGCATTTTGGTGTAGCAGAGATAGTGGAGAATATGAAATGATATGTGTATTGGAAAAATATGGAGGAGTAGGTGTAAAGTTTGTTAAAGGATACAATATTTGTATCATTAGGAAGCCAAGAAACCGAAAACATTTCTTGTACATGCCATTTACAGTACGAAAAAGGCCTTGGGAGAGCATCTCGATGTATTTTGTTGGAGGTTTTCCTATGACTCATAGATGCCGTGACTACTTGTTCATTGTGGTGGACCGCTTCAACAAAATGTGTGTAATCATTCCCTGTAAGAATGCAATATCTGGATGAGAAGCAGTTGAACTATTTTTCATCCATGTCTAGGTACTTTTTGGATTTCCAACCTCCATCATATCTAATCAGGAAAATAGGTTCTTGGGAATATTTTGGACAGTTCTTTGAGAAAGAATGGATACCGAGTTGAATTAGTTCACTTCCTTCCATCCTTAGACTGATGGACAAACTAAGGTAGTAAACATGATGTTGGTGCAATTGATGAGAGGTTACAACAACAAGCATCGAAATAATTGGGACGAGCAACTAGTCTACATTCAACACTCTTACAACTTAACACTTCATTCTTCCACCAATAAGTCTCCTTTCAATACTTGTTTTGGTTATCTACCTCCTTCACCATTTGATAATTCTTATGGACAATAGAAGGAAGAAACAAGACTACAAGGAGAAGAACAGAAGGAAAGCACATTTTTGGACAACATCAAACATATACATTTAAGGGTTCAAGAGCATCTCAATAAGAGCCAACAATTGGACAAATCTAGGCATGATCAACATGGGGAGGATTATAAATTTTATGTTGGAGACAAAGTGTGCCTCTATCTATGTAAGGAATGACTACAAGGAGCATCAAAGAAACTAAAGCCCCTTAGATATGGACCATTTGATATCATTGAACAAGTGAATGAGAATGCCTTTAGGATGAAACTCCCACCTTATATGCGGATCATATCAGTGGTGAATGTGGAAAATTTGAATATGTTTGAACCCTCCATGTTGGATGAGGAGGAAGAACATCAGGTTCTTTCGCCCGTCAAAGACCTTTCTCATCATGGACTTGAGGAGTTGAAGGAAGACAAAGTTCTATAGCACAAGGAGTGGAAAAATCACATAGGAAAACAAGAAATGTGGCATACTAGTCTCAAGGGACATAATGTGTAACATACCCAACCACCCACAAGCTGGGCACACTACCTCAAAAGCTCACTTATGAAACAATTTCAAATTCAGATAATAATTAATTTGAAATGAATATTGAAAGAATAACATGCATTAATCAATATCCATGCTACAACATAAAAGAAATAAATAGTGTGTCATGCACAACAAATAGCCAGCAAGCATGCACACAGAAATACATCTCAGAGATAATTAAATACACAACAGAAAATACATTGGACAAAAAACACAAAGAGCACTTATCTTTGCACGTAAACATTCACCAACTGGATGTAGACCAAGTACATTCCTCCCAACAGTAGAAAATGTTGTTCATTTACTATCAATAGCAGGTCACCCCAAGCCAGGGCTATGAATCAACAAGGACGAGTCCTAGGCCAAATCTAAAACACACAATAGTTGGATAACTAGATCTCAGGTTTCCCAACCACACAACAAATCCAAATTTCCAGCTCTATTTCCTTCTTAGCCTACAAAAACCAAATATATGAACACCTTTCTTTGCCATGCAGTCCCTTAGGCTATCCCATTTCTCTCCAGTGATACAATGCTACTGGTCAAGAAATATCCCTATTGGAAACTTCATGGATTCTCAGTTGTGAACAGTTATTTCTGAACTGCCATCAATCTCATGCACTCAGGAATCCATTCCCTCTTGGAATTATCAATAATATATTACAACTTTCTAAAAATGGCTCTCCTCCTCTAGAAATTCATTTCCATGCTTCCCCCCTAAGAGCACACAAATTCTGTAAGAGTGAAATGAGGAATTCTAAAATTAAATGATTAACCAAGAGAAACCCCCAAACAACCCGTGTGAAGGGTTTAAAAAATTACATAAAAACAAGAACTACATGGCCTTCCTCCTAAGAAGCTCATGTAACCCCTTTTATCCATAAAATCAATTATGGGTAAATACAATATAACAAAAAGACTTACCCCCTTAAGCCCCCTCTCTCATGGAGTCATATCCCCCTATCTCTTTTGTCCTTGTCCATATTGCAGCCAATGATGTATTTATTTATTAATGTATATAGTTGTATTACATTTCTTGGGAAATCTGACCCCTTTTCAACTTTACCGGCTCGCCATCCTAAGTCACAATTACATAATACATTATATTCATAACAGTTAAAATCAGGGTTTTACATCCCCATCCCCTTATTTTGGCACTATCTTCAGTGCACAACACCATTCTAATGTTATTAACATTATAAACCTAGGCCCTGTGGCCTTAATTCACACAAGAATTCTAGCCAACTCTTATATACATAGGCACTCTGGCCTAAAATTAAACATGTATAAATAGGCATTCTGACACAAAACATGTATAATGATCTTCATAATTTATATTTCTGGTAATTGTTCCAACTAGCAAGATATCCTTCCCTCTCAGCCTACACAACCCAAAGAAATGAACCCCTTTCTCTACCCTACAGTTCCTCAATATATTCCACTTCTCTTCAAGGCTCCAATGCACTCAGCTAGGAAGTTTCAGAGTTACGGCTTCCAGAACTCCAAATGCAACAAGTCCATTGGACTTTCTTCATTCCATGCCTTTATCATTGAGCTTGATTTCCTTCTAGTGCCCTTTTTTTCGAGCTGCCATATTTCATATCCAACATCTCATCTGTATTATACAAATACATTCATCATGAGATATCATTATAACAATTTTCAATCATAAATTTTCAATCTGTTTTATACAGGAAACAAATTTTTCCAAGCATGATCTTTATTCTCATAATTCATTTGGCTCTTGCGGTTGCAAGAATCAATATTTATTATGGGTTATAGCAATTTCATACCCAATACCATTATTCATGCAATTTTCTCAACCTTCAATCAACCAAACCAATTGTTAGCATATCATAAGGATTTTTAATTTCTCAAATCTGTTTATATACAAGAAATAAAATTCTCACACATGAATTTTCTGCTCATAATGTTTGTCTCTGCATCTGTAGATATCAGTATTCCTTACGGGATTACATCCATGCCATATCCAAGACCATTCTACCTGCAATTTCCTCAATTTACACTCATCCAAACAAACTATCAATATCTCATGTACAAGTATATATATATATATATATATATATTCATGGAAATAAGTGATTTGAGAATTGTTTGCTACTACAATTCAATTACTTCCATCAATTCTTGAAATGAAATGGAATTCAAATATTAAATGGAATGAACCCATCATTACATACACAGGTATTATCATCCCATCTCTTTTTTCTTCTATCCAGAAATATTTTTATTACTTTGTCCCCCCAACAAAGCTTTTCTATAAATTATCATTATGTAGCTACTTTAACCTGCAATTTTCTTGTTGCAATATCTAATAGTTCTTAAAGTGTTTTCAACTTCATGAGTTAACAATACTCACATAATTTTAGATGTTAGCATAATCATTTCTATGTTATATAATATATACATGCATTCACCTAAATGCATTCAATAATTCATGTAATATCACTTGTAACATTTTTAACAACTCCAAAAATTGATCTCAACATTGTAACAAACAACAATTCACTCACTTTCAGTTAGTATTCGAATTAAATATAATGCAACTATTCATCATTATGTATTTTCAACAACACGTGATTTTCATAATGCAACCATTAATTACTAAATAAAATAAAAACGGATGTACCAATACCCATGGCCACATCTACACAATGCATCCCTGCATTGACTACATAATACCACATAACTATGTCATGCATTCCACTATGATGAGCTGGAAGGTCTGTCCAATGCCTCAACACATCATCCAAACTCTTCCCAATACTACCTGACTATGTGGATACCTTCCTCTTCAACACATACACAACACAAATAAACATAATTCTTAAGTGCTCTTCAGTGTCGGCAAAGAGTTTGCAGTCCAAACATCAACTATACAAGGGAATCCATTGAGCACTCACATAATGCCATAGCCCTTCCATATCCAACCATATCATGGTCTCACACATGACTAACTCTATGGATATTTATTATTATATCAAGAGTATGTGTCCTGACTTGATCTGGTTATGATCCCATGAGAAATCATAACACAATATGCAACTAGCATTTTAACTAAATGTGTTCTAGCATCAACAACATTTATATACTCTAGGCCTTTGGCCATTACACATCAATATAAATATTGAAAAATTAACTGAGGGAATTCTTACCTTAATTCCCTTCAACATCTATGCATCAAAATAAACTAAATGTATACCTGCATGGTTTTTATCTACCTACTTGTTGTTATCTAATCAACTGGTATTTGTAAGAACTCGCAAGATTTCTCTTCCATCCTTTCAATTACCATTCCTACCACCCTCATGGGTCTTCACATAGATGTAAGTCATAAACAACAACAAAAACATCCACATCTTTAACCATGCTATATCATTTTTCTTGAATACACAATCCATAATTAGTCATACTCAATTGTTATAACATGATTATTGCATGTATATAATGATAAACTATTCCAAGTCATCAAGCATGTCATATGCATACCCAAGCATGTACATATGCACAATGCACATCTATATGCACCAAGAATTAATTATTAGCATGCCCACTAATGCATATGCATTCTAAATTCATGGTATGCGTCATGTAATCTAGTACATTTATGTTTCAATTCACTTATTTGTTTATTTATTTATTTGTATATGGTTATCCTTGAATTTCTTCGGATCCTTTCTGACTTGTGTGCTCTCACTCTTCTCATTTTCACTATTGTACCATCATCTGAAAACTTTCCATCCAAGTTCCACTTGGCCATTCTACAATCCAACGAACGTGTTCTATTTTTAGCAGCCTCTCCTAGGTAGTCATATCCAAAATTTACCTTTATGAAACATTCCAACACCTTGGACTGAAGTAGCTTAGAACATTCCATCACTTTACTACCACAACATTCTTAAATCAAATATTGTTACTCCTAGTTGTCCATTAGTTTACTTCATTAACATTTCCCTATGAAACCATACCTTTCACACTTAATACCATTCCCAATGGAAGTCTATTTTCATTCAATGGCACTTTTCAAGTGAAAGGGCATTCATTTTTCTATCTCCAATTTCTTTGCATTGGCATCCTGCTTCCACTGTGAACTTTGATATCAGAAGTGTATTTATTGCACTGAATACTTTTAGACAAGTAGCTAAGTCATATCTAACAAATCCTTCCCTAGAAATCCTATGTTTGACACATAGAGATTATTCACACACAACCTATTAAGCTCTTTGTTTTCTTTCACATCAAGCTTGCAGTTGTCTACACATCTCTACCTTCAAGGCTATGGAGCATTACTTTTATTTTCTATTCCCATCAATGACATTATTGACCTTCTAGATTCATATCCTATATGAAGATTCATGTCTCTGTTGTTCCTACAATTTATTCACACTCTTTAGCAGCTGAATAATAATCCCTTTATTATCCTCTTCTCGAGTTCTTTATCCACTTTAATTACTTTCCATGCAACTCTTTATTGCCTCATCCAACTTCTGTAATATTTTTCATGCTTCCATGACTCTGATAAATGATCCTATTCTTGAATTTATCTGATTATACCTCTAATTATGAAAAATATACAAGCAACCATTTTGTTAGAATTATACATATCATAAAAATTTGTCAATTAAAATCTACAGGTACTTTTTCTGCTCAGTTCATGAAGAATTATATCACAATTCTCCAAATTTTAATAATTCCAGATCATTCTCCTATGAATTATCTTTTCAATGACTTTACTCATTCCTTAGTATGATCTCTAATATACAAGTTATGGCTTCCTGAAAAATTCATTTTCACCCTATTTGTGCATTTTCTCCACTCGTAAATTTTTATTGAAAAACCAACTTCTGTCAACTATAGAAGAAAATATTTCAGGAACTAGAGAAAATTTTATATCATGCCTAGATAAAAAAAATGACAAGTAATTAATAAAAATTCTCATATTTTCAATTCGATTCTCCAGTAAAAAACTACAACAATCCGGAAATGACAACTTTGTCCTTTTTTCACCTCTTTTTCCAGAGTTAGAATTTTTAACAAAATTGACTATCTCTCAATCTCTGCACTTATGGAAAATTTTCAATAAACCAAAGTTGTTTGTCTTGATGAAAAATAAAATGTCGATCAAATAATTGTTTTCATTTTCTTGATCTGGGGTAACTTTTCTTCCTCCAAAAGTCTTAAAAATCCCCAAAAAGTGGCTCAGAATAATGGATTTTGGCCTATTTTAGCATCGTCATTCCAATTCCCTTAGAAATTATTCAATTTGTTTGTGGGTTATTTATGTGTCTACATTCAGGATACTCTCAATTACTTTCATCTTAATCTGGACCTATGCCAATGATCTAGACCCAGATCTTTAAAAAACATTATTTTGTCATTTTTGACAAATGAAAGCCGAAATGGACAAGGGCCCTCTCTGGAACTTTCATAGAACTCATCTCTGTGGAAAAAACCCATACGTTTCATCCCAAAATGATTTTATATTCTCTAGTTATGGCCAAAATACAAAATGACTCCAAACTTGCCTACAGGGCAATCTACACCGTTGATCTTCAAATCAGAATAGATCTGGAACTTTTGTCGGAGGTTCCCATTAAGACTACTAAAGAATCAGACTCAAATGGGACTCCAAAAATAGGGTATGGAAGAATAATCATTTTCGATACCATCATAGCTTTTCATTCGGAGTTCACAAAATTAGGTAAGTTTCACCACTCTGACCCATGCATATTGAAGTATATTCCATTTCGACATCGTAGGCACTAATCATTTGGATTCCAAAAATTAGGTAACTATCACCACTCCGACCAAAGGGTATAGAGGAATATTCCCTTTCGATATCGTCCGAACTTTTCCTTCGGATTTTAGAAGGTTGATGAAGTTTCACTACTCCAACTAGAGGGTATCAAAGAATATTCTCTTTCGATACGTGAACACTCGGAGTTGAAAATATAGGCAATATTCACTGCTCTGACCAGAGGGTTTCTAAGAACATTCCCTTCTCAATACCATCAGAACTCTTATGAATGAGATCTTCTGAAAACTCTTTTCTGAAAGAACATCTCAGCGAGATCCAACGACTGAGAATGATCCTGACTGATCTAACAACTCTTGTTCTTTCAGGATTCTACCATTGGCTTCTCTTCATGCCTGACTCTCAATTCCTTCTGACACTTCCTTCCCAAATTCCTGCTGGTAATAACTTTCTCGGACCTCTAAGATTGAATATTGACCGTTGATTTCCTCAGTTCCCAAAAGACCAAGAATGAACATGTACCGTCAATTTACCTCATTTCTCAAACCCATAAATGAATCTCACATGTCGATCTAGTAACCTTTTCAAACTTCGAAAACATTAATATTTTTAATTTTTTAAAGAATGAATCTGGGTCGTTGATCTCAAGATCAAACATGATCTTGGCCATTGATTCTCTGAAATCTTCCCTGCACTATTACAACTGTTAAAAAATATGAAATTTTCAATCGTCCAAGTCGAATTTGGCTTTGCAACTCCACATACCAAATCCATTAATGTAACAACTCTAATTAACTATGTGATTATCATGAATGATAAATATTAATTTAATTAATTATTAACATATAATAATAATAATAATAATCTATTTTTAAGGTCATGACCAAGCCATCACACCAAATTGGTGTATGAGACTCCCTTGTTTGTGGGACAAGGGACCCCCCTCCGCCCAACGATTTGACAGGTAAAGTCTACAAAGGTATACATACCCTACCCCCCTCTGGATTTGAACCTGTGACCTCTTTATTATTTTATTATTAAAAGGTCGGTGAAGTAATTAATGGAGGGATAAGGTTGTTCGGAATTAATGGGGGGATAAGGTGGTTGAGAATTAATGAGAGGGATTTAAGAGAGGATGATAAGAAAAAAGGGGAGGACTTGGAAGAGGGATATATTATTTATGTTTGGGGATTTCTGAATTTCTAAGAGGGAGGAGGAGGAGGAGGAGGAGGAGGGAATTGGAGAAATGGTTTTGAGAAGCTCTCACAGGGCAATGCTATTGCTAGGAATTTTGGGCTCGAGGTCCAGGAAACCGCAAGGATTCCTGGAGCTAAGGAGTCGGAGAGGCTCTATTTCTAGCTGGCTGAGAGGAAAAGATTCAGTTTCAAGCAATTTTCAGGCAGTTCAAGTAGTTAGCAACAACAAGAAAGAAAGGGACAAACTTCTCCTTCAAGGGGTATTTTACTAGTATACAATTTTGTTCTGAATGAAAGTTATGATATGTATCTATGTATTGAAAATGTGTAATGTGTCGTGTAATCTGTTTTGTGATTATTTTGGACTGTATAATTTGAGAATTTGATATTTGATCAATTTTCTAGAACTTCAACACAAATTAGATAGATTTGTTATAATGCAAACAAAAATAGAAATTAGATGTCATGCCAACAAAAATACAACATAAAATTGTTCATAAGGAATCTTTCAAGAAAAGAAAAGTAATTTAGATTACAAATTTACCATTTGACTTTGAAGCCCTAATGAAGGGCTTTACATTTGGTATCAGAGCCCAGTTTCAAAACTAAAACCTAGGACTTACCCATCCTCATAAGTGAAATATTATGCTATATGTTCTATAAACGACCCTGAAAACATGGATATGCAGCCCTAAAACCCTTTAATCACAACTTGTAAATAACTAGAAATAACCCAAAAATAGAACCAACCTAGAATTTGTAACAATCCAAAACTAGAAGTAACTTTAAAACCTTAAGAAACTACCAAGAAGAAAAATGAAGGGTTATATATCATAAATTTCTTAATATAAAGAAAAAATTTATGAAAAATAAATATAAGTATAAGATTTCAGAAATAAAAATAGAAGAAAAATGAAGGGTTAGATTTCATAAATTTCCTAATATAAAGAAAAGATTTATGAAAAATAAATATAAGTATAAGATTTC
>ML806345.1:109594-130692 GCA_009831015.1 Picea engelmannii | reverse complement strand
GTTTACATCTACATGACCAATAACCTCTACGATTATTTGATTAACCTTTACAACATTACAA
This sequence comes from Picea engelmannii, assembly GCA_009831015.1. Taxonomy (NCBI): domain Eukaryota; kingdom Viridiplantae; phylum Streptophyta; class Pinopsida; order Pinales; family Pinaceae; genus Picea; species Picea engelmannii. The sequence continues at coordinate 130,631 of ML806345.1, read as the reverse complement.
CACACCTTCATTGTAGGCTTTACAGTAGGCAAAACCCTAAAGAAAAGGTGCCCAAAAAAGGTTATAGATCCACGCAGATCATTGCCTACAAATCCTGTGAATCTCAGGATTCTATTACAGTCGACTACCAAGTCGGATTATCAGTTGACTACAAGTCGGCCTTCATTCGATCTTCAGTCGGTTGCCACACGCCCTCCTGTCGACCTCTTGTCAGTTGACCTCTTCGACTTTACCCGGTCGAACCACCTCGACCTTCGACTTGTTGTCAATGTCTTTGACTTCGTCTTTACCCAGTCGAACCACCTCGACCTTTGACTTGTTGTCGATTCCTTCGGCTTTGACTGTCAGTGGATCCACCTCAACTAGACTTTCACTACAAAGAATATAACAACCCAACAACCAGAACCTGTGACCACTTGAAGCACATGTTCCATGCTACGAAGTGGATAATTATCTTTTAAAGATTATCACATAGCAACTGCTTTTTCAGATTATCACATAGCAAATATTACCAAAATCTTGAATATCAACAAGAAACCCATCAAGGGGGATTCTATTACCTCATGTACTGCCTTCGAGGTGAGCTTCCATGGGGTCTTGGGAGCAACCATGCCAACCATCTCTTGGATTGATCTCGCGTTATGTGATTTCCAAAATGACAATTTCAAACAACGGGGTGGCCATTTAAACAACCCCCTATGCTCTTATGACAAGCACAAAAAGCTGCAGCCTCAGGGTCATGAGAGCTCCACTAAACCCCAGAATAGTGAATGTCACAGTGAGGGGAATAACTTCAGACCTAACCCTAGATGTCTTTGCAATCTGATATCACATCAGACCCTCTTCCTATATGTACATTAATCTTCCAATGAATGTATTTTATTATTGACCAAATTTACCCCCGATCAACAGGATCTAAACATACAGTTTATGGTAAAGCAATTGCTGTAAGGCTTATGCTGATTCTAGTTCTTAAATTGTGGAATGCTTGACAAGTGATTTGTTGAAATTATTGACGAACAATTCTAATAATGAAATCTTATTGGTCACCATTTTTCGATGGCCAGGGAAGTAGTAGGATCAAGTTTCTCAATATTGTATTATTGCAAAGAAAATTTCATATTTTGTAGCAAACCTTTGATTGCTAATGTTTTCTGAGTTTAAAATGTCTATATAAATTGCTAGTGACATAGGCCGTACATGAGTGATATGTGGAGAAAGCCTTTTGAGCCTTAAAAGAACCAATGGCTTTTCAGTAGCTTGGGAATATTTCAAAGTAGATAACTTCTTTGACACTGCATGGGGTTACTGACAAAATAAGATGCACATGAAATTTTCTCAATGAAAGAAAAAAGAACGACACCTAACAAGAAAGAGGATCAGTTAACTGTGCACCAAACACTGCAGGACTAGCACCTCTCCAAATTGTTTTTGTTCTCCAAGTTGTGATTTTATAGCCAAATATCAGAATTTCTTAAGGTACAGGAGGCATCAATTATTCCCTACCGAAAGGAAACAATAGCTTAAAAAAATTCTCTTCATCTGAGATAGTTTTGTAAACTAAAGCACTTCACTTAATAGTTAATAGCATTAGTTGTACTTGATATATAACTTTTGCTTCTGTTACTGCTCTGTTCCAGGAGTCATGTAAGCTGATTTTTCATCTGGTTTTGTAATCTTCTATTTTCCCAATAATAGTGTTTTGTTGTGATCTTTCAATTAATGGAATCTAGCTCTATACACAATACACATGTCAGACTACTAAAGACAGCTTGTTTCCCATTAACAACATTAAAAACGGGAGGAAAAATGAATCGTGAAATGCACGTGTATAGTTGTTTACTTTATCTAATAGTTTTGTGTACTCCTGTAGGCATGGTTACGAGTATCAGAGGGGTTGCACACTTACGATCAAGTATTAGTGGGAGCACTACTGGGTTCTGTTGCAGCAGTTGTTTGGTATTCGCTATGGAAAGCTGTTGTCCTAAAAGCTTTCACATCTTTTTTATGGGTTAAGATAAGCCTCTATGTTGGTTCAGTTATTGTTTGTCTGGGATTCTTATCTTTTGTTGTTCGGACTTGGCGTTTTGGAGAAGTCTAAACATGATTAATTTGTGATCCTTTTTACTTTCAAGGTTGTGCATTATGTATTCCTTTAAAAAAGGGATTTTATTTGTTTTCATTTATTTCATCTATATGAAAATCTTTTTCGGAAGATTTTAGTGGCCTCAAAATATAATATGGTTTCACATATGCTCAGGTTCCCTGCAAAGTTTCTTGTCAAGTTTGTTATTGATGAACACAAAGGTAGACTTTACATGCTTTGAAGGGATCAAATGTAACTCCATGCTTATTATGCATCCACATTGTCAACATGGGTTTGCAAGGTCTGCACAGGACGCTTAAAAATTTCCAATCGCCATACTCCAGTTGCTAATGTTTCACTTACAGTGGTCCCAGTGAAAAGACGAACTTGTGTTATCTGTTCCAAAACAACTTTTACAACAGAGTTGTCTTCCGTCTTTCCTTTTTAAATTTTCGCTCACAAGCCCTTGCCGATGAGCAATGGTGCAAATCTTGTGAAACTTGGATATTATCCTGTATATTTAGATGAGAGTCGTTTTCTTATATCTCTAGAAATTGTCCCATTACTTTGTATATGTTATGTTCACATTTGCAAGCAAAATTCATGAAGGAGAAATCAGCATAACATGTTAGCTGCTCTTTTTCATTGCTCAATAGCTTTCCGAAATGTCCAAGTAATTTTTGTTTTTATTACCAAGGACCTGAAAAACAAGCTCTCCCAGATGAGGGATAAAAAGTTCATCCGTTAATAATTTGAAAGAAGTATAAGTGTGAGTTAAATCAGTGAATCTCGAAAACTGTTTCCAGTAAGTCTGGAACGCATTTCTGGTTTCAGAAACACCTTCAGAAGTTGGAAACTCTTTCCAAGACATTTTCCGAAGTTCAGAAATGCCTTAATCATTTCTGACTGTTTCAGAAAATGGCTGAGGCTCTTTCTCTGTGATTTCTGTCATTTATATTGTTTTCCAAGTTTTTAGTTAAAAATATTTCAAAAGTGGACCAAGAGAAGGGTTTCCCAACCTACTCGAAGCCACTAAACTTTAAAGCAGCATGAAAAAGCATGAAAAAACTTGAAAACAAAGCAAAATTCACAGTGAGGAAAAGGTCAAAACCAGCGACAAGAAGATATTATATTTCACTTTGTAAAATTTCTTCCCATTTTAGGAAAGGATTTTTTGACATTTCTTTTGGTTTCATATAATTTTTCTTATAAGTCTAGCTCAAGTTTTTTTTCCTTGTTACACTCTAGTCGTTCCTGTTTCCAAAAACATTTGTCCCCTGTTTCTTGTTTGTGGCTTAAAATCCAAAAAAATAGAGCGCATCCCTTGATGAAGTAAATATGCCCGTCTCTTAATGAAATAAATTGTTTTTTTTTCACATCTTTACTGGTTTTTTAATAAATAAAAGGCCCAAATAACTATGTACATTACAATAACTCAATTTGAGTTTATCACCTCTAAAGACTCATAATCAGGGTTTCAAATTCAAGTTATAACCTCTTTAATTGGGTTTGAGTAACTAGTTATAACTATGATTGGTCAGGCCCAAGTATTGACCCACCGCCTCTTTAATTGGGTTTGAGTAGCTAGTTATAACTATGGTTGATCAGGCCCAAATTTCGACCCCAGTGTGGGACACTTACTATAATTATGCGAACAGATGTTGCATATCCTTGTTGGGGATCTTGAACATTTGTAAGTAAACTTTTTTCCCCTTCTTCTTTTGTGCATCCAATTCCGACCCCACTGTGGGACACTTACTATAATTGTGCTAACAGATGTTGCATCTTCTCATTGGGGATCTTGAACATTTGTAGGTAAACGGTTTTCCCCTTCTTTTGTGCATCCAATGGTGTGAAACTAGTGGATGCTCCATTGAAACTAATTGTCAAACTTCATCATAATCAATCCTAGGAATCGTGCACTTTTTGGATTAGAATTGTTTGAGTCATGTGGCCAGTCCTGTAATGTCCCCCACCTCTTGATGAAGAGGTTGTGAGAGACTCAATAGTCTAGTTGTCCCCACTAGACTATAGTCTCATGTATCATGGGAACCAAGACACCCCAAAGCAATTACCTAAGCACAATGTTATAATATTAAGTTGACTTTGGGAGAAAAGGTAAACTGAAGAAAAGAAAAGAACATGTGTGGAAAAGCTAGGGGTTAACTAACTCAACAAAGAAATAGATCAGGGGTATAAAAGAAAGGAAGGGCACATCTCTCACTCATTCTGGATTATTATTGATTTTACATTTTGGGCCCTTGAGCACAAAGATTCTTTGAGGGTTTTGAGGTTACAAACCCTAAAGATCAACTCGGTGGGGAAAGATTCCACCTATCTTGATCCAAACTTGGTCTCGGGGGTGCAATATTCCTCCCACACCATTCTACAGCAGGTTTTGGTCCTATCCATCAGCAAAGGAGACAGGGTGCAACTTCAGGGGATGTCCAGTAGAGGGGCGCACCATTTGGAGGAGATCCATTCGATCTAGGGAAAGGAGGAGTTTGGGCAAAAGGACTTATGGGTTTTCTTTGTATGGCCTAGGGCATCCTTTTTGGGCCATTGTGGAGGAGATTTCTCTATTATATTATTTATTGGAGCTTGGCACGAGTTGGAGAGAAGGAGGGCGCACTACAAATTGAGGATTCAACCATCTAGAGATTCAGATCTTCATCTTTCAGCTTGAGACTTTGCCAAGGGGTTGATCTTGCCCCGATCTACAGTCTAGTAATTTTGGTGATTATTGGAGGTCTTGAGGAAGGAGGTTGAAATATTGGGCCTCAGAGAGAAGGAAGGCGCACTGCATAAAATGGATCCGCTCATCTAAGTAGTTAGATCTCCTTCAATCAGCTTGAAACTTCATCTGGGAGTTTATCTTGCCCCGATCTACTATTCGTGAGATTTTGGTAGGTTTTGGAGGCCTTGAGGAGGAAGGCCGAATTATTGGGGTTCTACAGCCATCCATGAGGGTGCATGTCATCTAGCAGACATGGCTTTCATTCATCTACAATGAAGTCATTGATCTTATATCTTTATCAGGCTATTGTGGAGCCTTTGGAGGCTATTATCTTCAGTTTTGTGAAGTCTTGGAGCATCTATTCTTCCAGCTTCATTATTCTTATTGTATTTTCTTAGATCTACAGATCCAATGTATTTGGATCATTCTACTATCTAAATAAAGGTTAGATATGAAGTTGTTGATTCTATATTGGTGTTATATGCTTGCATATTGTTATTTGTTTATGATATATGTTCAGATCTACATCTCCATGTTATGATATCCCATGAATAAACCCTTAATGTGCAACTATATGAAGTACACCTGCAAACACAGTAAAACAACAATAAACAGTTAATCAAATAGTGTTCCAAGTGAAAAAATTGGCTTGGGAACATTACAATGGTATCAGAGCATTGATCCTCCCAACTAGTGGGGATTAGCGCATCCATAAGTTCAGTGATATCTATATGGGAAGGCGCAGAAAACAAACAGGTGAACCAGAGGCAGAAATGGAAGGTTCAGGTGAGAACAATGAGCCACAGCTTTTAGCAGGTATTGCAAAGGAGTTGCAAAACTCCATAACTCATACACAATTTGCACTTGAGCACCATCTACAGGAAAACCAGGAAGCAATGTGTAGGGGACAGGTTGAAATGAAGGAGACTTTGGAAAGAATAAATGTTAACCAAGAGAATATTGCGCAACTCCTACTACAGATGACACATGGGGGGAAATGACCAAACATGTATGCAAACAAGGGAGCCAGTGGTTCTCATGGGGGAACTAGACCTCATCAAGAGAAGGATCTTCAGTATCATGCAGAGGGACAGATCTTTGGAGGAGGAGCATCACATATTAGAGTTACTCCTAGACCCTATATGCCTACATTTTTGGATGGTCAACCACAGGGTAACCACTTTAATGAGGTAGAAGACCACTTTGAGGAATATGTCAGGGAATATGATGCCTTGAGTGTAGGATTCAGGAGACAGGTGACATTAGACCAATATTGTGGTATCAAATTCAGAGGCCAACCCAAAAACTATCACATGAACAATAATGAGTTGGAGTGCAGGGTAGGTAAAATGGAGATTCCATACTTTGATGGGTCTCCCAAGGTGTCTGTGCAAACTTGGGTATAGAAGCTAGACACCTACTTGCAGCCTAACCCCATGAGGGAGATGGATGCCATCAAGTTTTCCACCATGTACTTGGAGAGCAAAGCTCGTGATTGGTGGTATCATGGTTTGACCACCTTAGGTCATAACCAGATCATTACTTACACAGAGTTCACTTAGAGACTTATGGACATGTTTGATCAGGGAGATCCAGAGATACACTTCAAGGAGCTTACACAACTCAGACAAATAGGGTCACCAGAGATCTATATTAAGGAGTTTCATAGGATAGCAGTGATGGTGCCAGATGTGTCTCAGGTGAGACTAATGATGCTCTTTACAGAAGGGTTGGTGGAACCTCTAAAAGGTTGGGTCAAGGATTTTAATCCTACCAACTTGCATGAGGCATTATGCGGGACTAGGGACTTGATGGGATCTGCAGCAGAGCCTAAGTTCACCCCTAGACCACCCATAAACCAAGGGGGGAGAGATCAACGGGGGAATGACAGAGGCAAGGGCAGAATGGATGAGGTTACTAGGAGAGAATTGAGGAGGAAGCAACTGTGCTTCACATGCAAGGAACCTTGGGAGCCAGGACAAAGATGTATGGGTAAGGGCAAGGCCCATTTTATTGAGGTGATTTATGATGAGAAAGAAGATTTCAGCCACATCCAAAACATAGAAGCAAATCCACCTAGAGCAAAAAATGAAGAAGGGGAAGAAACAGGTTTCGGCCCTACAATAGACAAGAAGGTCACAATAACATTCATCAGTGGAGTACCTAAATTCAACACCTTCTAGATGAGAGGAGTGCTTCAGGGACAGAAGGTGTTGGTACTCATTGATGGGGGAGCTTCAAACAACTTCATAGATTCGTCCTTACTGAAAAGAAGGCATATACCCACAGTGGAGTTTGAGGGGTTTCGTATGGAGGTAGGAGGTGGATGCACCATGCCTTGTGACAGGTACATACCAGGGATGAAGCTTACTTTGGGCAGGCATGACTTGGCACATGATTTTTATGTGATGGACCTACCAGATACAAACATTATTTTGGGAGATCAATGACTTAGTACATTGGGACCCATCACTAGCAACTACAAAACCATGGAAATGTCCTTCAATGAAGAAAGTGGGAAAAAGGTGATGCTTAGGGGGATGACAGGTAATACACCTAGAGTGGTGACAGGAAAGCGCATGGAAGCTATTTTCATAAGAGAAGACATTGTATACGCAGCAGAGTGCTGAATCTCAATACATGTAGACAAGAAAGGGCATCCTCATTACTCACCTGATATTCAAAAAATCATTGACAGACACAACAAGGTCTTTGAACCAATCCCACCAGGAGCACCACGTGATAGAGGGTTTGAGCATATGATAGAATTGGAAGAAGGAGCAAAACCTGTCATTACTACTCCTTATAGACACCCAAAAAGGTATAAGGACGAAATTGAAAAGGCCATCAAGGAGCTTTTAGACACGGGTCACATCAGGCCAAGTTCTAGTCCTTTTTCATCTTTAGTAGTGTTAGTAAAGGAGAAAGATGGGACAATGCACATGTGCATTGATTACAGGGAACTGAACAAAAAGACCATCAAGAACAGATACCCCATCCCTGGGATTGATGGGTTGTTGGATGAGCTCCATTAAATATCCCTGATCTAGCTGATCTAGATATCCATTGTTGAACTATTGTTTTACCACTCGGATCTAATACTATGTGGGTTTCCGGATAAGTTTGAATTAATGTGTGAATATGCTTGGTGATTTTCGCATGTGTGTTTCATTCGTTTAGTGTTTGAGCAATATATAAGATGCATGCGAAAGAAAGGACAACACAACTCACTAATATGTATTATGAGGAAAAAGAAAGAAATACAATAATATGTTGGAAACAGATAAACTAGTCCTCAATTAGATCTCACGGATCGTCACTGGAATATAATGCAACTAACAAGAAATACCCATGATCAGAAGATGAAGGTTGATCTGTGCATGCACGGATAGATCGACAAAACGTAGTTCCAGAAGCTCATGACAACTGCTGCAGATACTGGAAAACTTGCCCTGATGGCTATACTCGTCGGAACGGACTGGAAATTGTCCCAACAGGAGCGCCCTGGCCTCTAGGTTGATCTTGGTAATTGTCGCACTGGAGATCCGATCTCTGAAGCTCCAAATGTCACCCCCTAGGGGTTTGCACACCTCCTGGGTTGTGGGAGTGCGCCCTAGTGATCCCATCGATGGATTTTGACGATATATGTCTCGAAACGATCATCTTGGTCTCCTTTGTAATGGGTCGAAAGGGTTTCCTCGGATCTACTCTGGAATAGCCCCTGGAACCCCAAATTTACTTCCTCAAGAGTTGTGCACTAACTGGTTGTTTGTTGTGTTATGGGAGATTCCACCGTCAGAAACTGATGACTGGTGGCTCAAAAGATGTGCCCTGGCTAGCTCTCAAATGGGTCGGAAGGAATCTACAAGATACTCCTCTATCTTGTGCGACCACACAATTCCTCAAATACCCCTCCACCCATTTGTTGGCAATCTTTATTTGTCCATATGTTTGTGGGTGGTAGTTGGTACTCGTGGCTAGCTCTGTGCCAAAACGCATTGATGAAACGCCCATCTCTATCACTCACTATATGCCTAGGTAATCCATGCAACCGGAATACCTCTCTAAAAAATAACTCTACTACCTGTATGGCCTTGTAGTCCGTGGGTATGGTAAAGAAATGTGCAAATTTGGTCAGTGTGTCGACCACCACAAATATACAGTCCCTGTCCTGCACTCGAGGAAGGCCTGTAATGAAATCCGTAGAAATGCTCTCCCATTTCTGCTCTGGAATGGGTAGAGCCTGAAGTAACCCCGCAGGGTGTGTTTTCTCGGACTTGTTCTACTGACAAGTCGTGCACTCCTGGATGTGTTTCAGTACATCATCCTTGAGACCCTTCCATGAGAATCTCTCCATGATCCGCCTGTACGTTTTGAAGTACCCTTGATGCCCGGTTGCAAGTGAATCATGACACACCTTCAAAATCTTCCCCTTCAAGGTCGATTTTAGAACCAACTAGATCTGATTCTTGTAAAAAATGACATCGTTTAGTACTCGGTATCTATCATCAACCACCTGTCCATCCATCACCTCACAAGAAAATTTGTTTTGGAGTATTCTACCAACAAATGTGCTTTCCAATCTGTGCAAATGTCCATCATCGAACACCCTGGTGGCCTTTTGGACAAGGCATCTGCTATGACGTTCCTCTTTCCCTTGACATACTCAATATCAAAGTCAAAGGCTTGGATCTTCAAGACCCACTTCTGTTGTCTCTCACTGAGGTCTTTCTGATCCAGGAAATACTTGAGACTGTTGTGATCAGTCTTCACTACAAATCTGCTACCTACCAGATATTGCCTAAATTTGGTTAAGGCATGCATGATTGCCAACATTTCCTTGTCGTAGATAGAGTAGAGTCTTTCCGACTCATTGAGCTTCCTTCTCTCGAACACAATGGGATAGCCTCCCTGCATCAAAACTGCTCCAATCCCCACCCCTGATGTGTCGCACTCTAAGATAAACGGTTGCGGGAAATTTGGAAGGGCTAGAACAGGGCATGTGCTCATAACCTCCTTCATTTTCTCAAATGTTTGTTGTGACTCCTTTGTCCAATGAAAGGCACCCTTCTTGGTCAAATTTGTGAATGGTGCTCCCAACTGTGAAAATCCCTTGACAAATCGCCTATAGTAACTACATAACCCAAAGAATCCCTTCATCTCTGTGAGGTTCTTGGGTGTTGGCCAATCCAAAATGGCCCTAATCTTCTCTTGATAAACCTATACTCCCTGCTCACTGATGATATGCCCTAAGTACAACAGTTCTCTCTTCCCAAATTCACATTTGGACTCCTTGGCATATAATGATTGTGCATGCATAATTCCCCAGACCTCCTCCAAATGTGTCAGATGCTCATCCCACGTCCTGTTGTAAATCAGTATGTCATCAAAGAATACCAAAAGGTACTTCCTCAACTGCCCTCTAAAAATGTGGTTCATGCAAGACTGGAAAGTGGCAGGTGCATTGGTCAACCTAAACGACATGACCAAGAACTCGAAATGTCTGAAATGGCATCTAAATGTTGTCTTCTCTATATCCTTCTCCCTGATACCGATTTGATGATATCCTGACTGCGGATCAATCTTGGTGAAGAAAATTGCCCATGTAACTTGTCCATCAACTCACTATGCGTGGAATGGGGTACATGTTCTTGATCATTTTCTTGTTGAGAGCTTTGTAATCAATGCACATCCTCAATGTGCCATCCTTTTTCAGTACTAGAACGACTGAGGAAGCCAAAGGACTCGTGTTGGGCCTGATGTGCCCCATCGCAAGCAATTCTTTGATTGTTTTCTCAATCTCGTCCTTGAATCTCTTGGGGTGCCTATAGGACGCGGTGATCATTGGTGTAGCCCCTGCTTCCAACTCGATCGTGTGCTCGAATCCCCTGTTTGGTGGTCTCCCTGGTGGTATCGGCCCAAAAACTGGCTCATACTAGCTTAGAAGCTCCCTGATCTATGGATGATACTACTCTCTGCCCTTTGAATCTTTATATGTGGTGATCAAACACTATGTTGCATAAGCTACATCACCGTGACAAAAGATCCTCTCCATCCTCTTCATTGATACTGCTCGGGGTGCTCTTGTCGACATACCTCCCAGTACCACTCTTGATCCATTGGTGTCTCTAAAACTCATGGTCAACATCTGATAGTTGAACCCAATCTCTCCCAATGAATATAACCATTGTACCCCCAACACTGCAACTGTCTCTGATAGTTCAACTACATAAAAGGTATTTGTAAGAGTGTGGTTGCCTAGCTTGACATCTAGGTCTAGGACCATGTCCAAACATGTCATCATGTATCCATCTTCTACTGCCACGTGGAATCCCTCAAACTCCTCAGTGCGTAACCCCCTCCTGGCTACTAAGGACACATCTATGAAATTGTGGGTGGCCCCACCATCAACTAGAGCAGTCATGTGTTGTCCCTGTACAAGGCTCTCGAGCCTGAGAGTGTCGTACTTGGGTACTCCTGAAAGGGTTGTTATGGTTCCCCCTTTCACCTCTCTAGGAGATTTTGTCTCCTCCTTGGGTTGTGTCTCGTCCGATATCTGAGGTTTATTTGGCTATCGCTTTGGCTCATGTGTGGTCTCCTCCTCTGAATCACTGTCTTCCTGTGCCCTTATCTCCTCATCCTCCTCCTCACTGCCTGACTCCACCTCAATGTAGTGGATCTATCCATTTCCCATGCACCTATGCCATGGGACCCAAGGGTCTCTACAAGAGAAGCAAAGTGTCTTCCTCATCAACTCTCGTCTAATGTCATCGTCCAATTTGGGCTTACCCTTCCATTCCCTTTGAGGATTTTTTCGATCCATGTCTCTCTGTGGTACAAAGGGTTTGAAAAAGGTTTTGGGTTTCAGTGCGGAGTCTCCCACGTCTCTCGTGTGCACAATGGCCTCCTGTAGGGTGAGAGGCTTGAAAGCCTTAACCCAACCCCTCAATGGCTCTATCAATGCCTCGGTGAACAACATCACCAATCTGTGCTCTGATATCTCAGATACAACGACTCCCTTCCACTGGAACTCTGTGATAAAGGCCTCAACTAATACGGTCTGTCTCAACTATGTAAGGTCCTTGAAGTGGAGCTTTGGATCTCTCCTATCAAACCTCTCCATCAACCTATCAGTGAACTCCAAATATGAAGTAGTGTGGTTGTGACCCAAGGTCACCAACCCATGGTACCACCACTCGTGGGCCTCCCCCTCCAAGTACAAGGTGGTGAAGCTGATAGCTTCTGACTTTGTCATCGGGTTAAGCTTGAAATATGTTTCAAGCTTATGTACCCATGCCTGAGTTGAGCAACGTGATGATCCGTCGAAAGTAGGAATGTTCAACTTTCCCACTTGCTTGGTGAAATCCATGTTGTGAGTTTGCGTGTTGCATCTCTATGCCCCTCGGGGTCTGTTTAGATATCTAATCGAATAGTAGTCCATCAAACTCTGGTCCTATGCCAAGTAGTCTCTCATGTACTCCCCGAACGGATCTTGTGGCACCACCTATCCCTGACCCGACTATCCTCCCGCCTGCCTTGGCTATCCCATTGGTTGTCCCAATGGTTTTCCTCCTTGGAACAATAGGTATAAAGGTCGGGGAATCTTCCCAGACGATGTGTAGACTCAGACTGGTGAAGGGTGTGGACTGGCTCCACCCTGAGATCCATTGGAGCCACTGGCCCCACCTACTTAGTGTCCTCTTGAACCACTCGCTCCTCCTGAGGTGTTGGCACCTATAGTGCTCATGCTATGGTGGAGCATATGTGCACTGATAGCCATATGTTGTATGGCGTTCATCATGTCCCTATGTCCTCTAGCTAGGTCATTCAACATGGTCTGTGTATTGTAAACATGTGTCTCAGGGCCTTTCCCCCTGCCCTCGGGTGTCTCACCCCTGTCACCCATAGTCCTCTCTATCTCGGCCTCTGTGTCTGAACCGATATGCTATTTGTCCTCTAACTCTGGCTCTGTATCTGACTGAGTGTGGAAGGGAGTGTAATCCCTTCGGTTTCTATCTCTCTTATCTCTGTTATAACCTATGCGGTACTGAATGTATTCATCCCCAATATGTTCTCGACCCTCTGGGTATTCTTTGTTGAATTTTCAATAGGCTAGGTTAAGCATGAAGTTAATTCCATTTTAGCATTTGTCTTAACCATAAACAATAATGTTGCAGCAACCAAGATCACAAGAAGAAACACCATGCACAAGAACACAATAAGTATCCTAGGAAACCCTTCTCAACAAGGGAAGAAAACCCGGCCAAATCCTTTGCTATATTCTTCAAGAGAAAGACCTTCACCACCAATAAGACCTAGCACACAAGAGGGTGCTCAAACCCTAGAAGACTAGTGCCCAAGAGAGGTGCGCACATTTTCCCAAGTAGATGTACTTGCTGCAATTTCCAAACTCACATGAAAGATATGATTTCACAATGGGGAATCTACCTTTACTTATACTAAACTCAACCTGTCAACAAAAGTGTCTATTAGCACAACAAGGCCGACCTCACTAGCTTATAATATAATTAATATTAACCAAATTAATTATCTTTTACATTTATTACTAATCATATTAAGATGGGGCCGACATGTACCCTTTACATTACAATTAGGGTTATAGGTAGGTCTGACTCTTGAACAATATAGCAAGGGATCTGATACACCCACTAGTGCTCATCCACTAGGGGCACATCCATAGGGATGTCCATATCTCTGGTTCATTTCATTACACAGAAGAACTAGTTCTTCACACGTTCACTTGTGCTCGTCCACAGGCACGTCCACTCTACAGATCTTCTTTCCCACTGCCTCACACAGGAGAATCATCAGGAGTTTCACATCAACTCTGCTGCTCAGAGGAGGCTAATACATCATCTTCATTTATGTTCACATGACGATGCACCCAACACTTTGGGATTTCACATGTTCACCTTGTGCTCAGCGACAGGCACGTCTAACTCAACAGATCGTCTTTCCCACTGGATAATCATTTGGAGTTCTTCTCAACTCTCTGAATGGAGGAGGTCATCTCTATGTTCCAGCTCTGTCTCAGGTAGGAACCATGTACCCTTCTTAGGGTCTTTCTCTCAGGTTTGTAAGATGGAGAAAGACTCGCATAGTTGCAATGATCCACATCTCACAGGTTTGTAAGCTAGAGAATGTCTCAGATAGCTGCAATCATTAACACTCCCTCTCAGCTAGGGAGGCATTCTTCATCATGCCAAGTATTACATGGATGTACTTTGAATTTTTTCTTGGCTGGAGTCATCAATACTCCCTCTCAACTAGGAAGGCATTCCTCACCAAGTTGGTTTGGTGAAGATGTCTGCAATCTGCTCATGTGTAGGAAGGTACTGCATGTGTACGATTTTCCTCTGCATCATATCTCTGATATAAGAATATTTCATCTCATCGTGTTTTGATCCATCAAGAAACACTAGGTTCTCAAGGAGATTTTATACATGACTCTTGGTTATCATCATAGGATTTATTTCATGATCAAATAGATCTATCAGAAGCTTGTGAAGCCATATTGCTTCGCACACTCAATGGTACATACTTTGCTTCTGTGGTATTCAAGGCCACAGAGATTTCGTTTCGTGTTGTATCAGGAAACCATGACAAACTTTATGGTAGAACATCAACCAAATGTGCTCTTCCAGTTCACTGTACTTTCTGCTCAATCTGAATTGGCATATCCTGCAAACTCAGGTTCACACTGGGGGCATATCCAATTATGCCTTGTATATATCTCAATACATGTCTTGTCTAGTGAGATTGTCTCAGTTGACTCATGAAATGACTAAGCACACTCATTGCATGGCATGAATCAAGTCTGGTGTTAACCGGATACATCAATGATCCAATCAGTTGTGGATCAATCTCGTTTGAATCATCATCAATCTTTTTCTTTAAATCCATCATGGTGGATTTTGCATTCTTGTCATATTGAACTCCTTTAATATTTTCACTGTATATTTCCTTGACTCAGGAAAATCTCATCGGTCCTCTGTCATACTTCTTGTCCCAAGAAATAGTGCATCATATTTAGATTCTTCATCTTGAATTCATAAATCAAGGATTACTTGTATCCAACAACAAGGCTTTATGAATAAGTCATCAAAATCATGCTCTTGTCACCAACACTGTAATAATATAGGTTTGGATCAACAACTTTCTTGATGAAATCCAAACTCATCAAGAATCTATCTATCTGATATAGTTTCCAACTCATGGATGGTAGTACGGATGGAAGTGTATCGGGGTTACTGGATCAAGTGTCTCATCATAGACTATCCCTCTATTTGTGAGAAACCTCTGGCTATAGATCTCGTTTTGTATTTCTTGACACTTCCATCAGTTGCATGCTTGATCTTATAGATCCACTTGGAAGTTACCACAGACTTCCCTTCTGGTCCCCGAATAATATCTTATACATCTTTCTTTAAGATATATTGGTATTCTTCTGTTATGGAATCTTGTCGTTCTTATTCTTATGTTGTTTCTCTAAGACAAGGAGTCTTAGCATTAATGAAGTGGCTCATGACTGAATGACAGGTCGAAAATCTCTTTTGCTTTCTTGGGATGTGCCTTGAGAGGCTTATATGTTTCTATGCCTCTTGCAGAGTGAGTCTAGGTAGGCCTTTTATGCCCTACTGCAATATCTCTGAATATATCAACTAGGGCAACTGGATTAGCTGGAATAATGTTTGTCTCCCTTTGAACTGTTGAAAGGGGGAGAAGGCATTGTCTCATTGTCAATCTCCATCTGAGATTCTCTAGATCTTTGAAAGGCTATCTCTTCTTCAAGGTCAACATCTTTGTTTGTCTCAATCTGTCTCTGACTAGGGATGTTGATTTGGAATGTCTTTGAAGATTCATTGTTATCCTATAAATGTATCCTTTCTTCCTGAAGGGTCTATCTTGGATGTCTTCTCTTTGGGTACATGAAAGTACATTGGGCACCCAAATATTTTGAAGTGTTCAATCTCAGGCTTCACTCCGATGAAGACTTCTTCGGGAGTTATCTCTAGAATCAAAACATTTTAAGGATTGTTGTCACAGCTACAACACTTACTTGTAATGTAGCAGACTTCAGAAATATAGGTTAGAGGAATGACAATTTCAACAATCAAACCTGGGGTCTTCACTTCCAGTGTGTTGTTCTTCTGAATGCACTGAGATCTTTCTGGATCCATGACTTTAGCAAGAAGGTTTCTTCCTCCTGCAATTTCTCTCATGACAATGATACAAATAATATATATACAAGTGCATACCTGAGGGTGTTGATATGATTTCTCCAATGGCACCTGGTTGATCTTTGTCCTCTTGACATCTTCATGAAGAGGGTATTCATAGTGTCACCTTTTTGTATCACCCACAATAAGTCTTCTTCTGAAGTCTTGTCTTCCAGGAACTTGAAGTTTCTTGGCCCATCAAGCTTATCTTCCATCATAGGTATGTTCATCATAATTTTGGATTCTTCACAAACCCTTGTCAACTAGGCTAGAAAATCTAATGGCTAGGCTAGCACTTTTAGGTTTTGTTGGACTTATCACTGCCAACAATAAGCCTTGATAGATATGATAGCCCTGGTGAGCTAAAGAGCTTCTTCAAGAAGTTTGCAAAAATAAAATTCTGAATTTTTTTTTTGTAGAATTTGGCGAAACCCTAAAAACCCTTAAGCCAAAAAATCAAAATGCTTGGAAATGCAATTTGAGACTTGTTGGAGGTGCGCTGAAGGAGGTCGTACACTCCTATGTTATTTTTAGCCCCAACGTCCAAGTTTTGAGTGCTGAAAACTCTCAGAAGGGTAGGTCGTACAGAATTTCTGGGAACCCTAGGAGGGTCGTACGGTTTCTGCAGAGGTGAAAGTGAATGGTTGGAAAGTTCTTGTGTAATGGGATCTTCAAGACCAATGCTCTGATACCATGTTGATTTTTCAATAGTCTAGGTTAAGCATGAAGTTAATTCCATTTTAGCATTTGTCTTAACCATAAACAATAATGTTGTAGCAACCAAGATCACAAGAAGAAACACCATGCACAAGAACACAAGAAGTATCTTAAGAAACCCTTCTCAACAAGGGAAGAAAACCCAGCCAAATCCTTTGTTATATTCTTCAAGAGAAAGACCTTCACCACCAATAAGACCTAGCACACAATAGGGTGCTCAAACCCTAGAAGACTAGCGCCCAAGAGAGGTGCGCACCTTTTCCCAAGTAGATGTACTTGCTGAAATTTCCAAGCTCACATGAAAGATATGACTTCACAATGGGGAATCTACCTTTACTTATACTAAACTGAACCTGTCAACAGAAGTGTCTATTGGCACAACAGGGTCAACATCACTAGCTTATAATATAATTAATATTAACCAAATTAATTATCTTTTACATTTATTACTAATCACATTAAGGTGGGGTCGGCCTGTACCCTTTACATTACAATTAGGGTTGCAGGCAGGTCTGACTCTTGAACAATATAGGAAGGGATCTGATACACCCATTAGTGCTCATCCACGAGGGGCACATCCATAGGGATGTCCATATCTTTGGTTCATTGCATTACACAGAAGAACCAGTTCTTCACACGTTCACCTGTGCTCGTCCACTCTACAGATCTTCTTTCCCACTGCCTCACACAGGAGAATCATCTGGATTTTCTTGTCAACTCTGCTTCTCAGAGGAGGCTAATACATCATCTTCATTTATGTTCACCTGACGATGCACCCAACACTTTGGGATTTCACATGTTCACCTTGTGCTCAGCCACAGGTACGTCTAACTCAATAGATCGCCTTTCCCACTGGGTAATCATCTGGAGTTCTTTTCAACTCTCTAAATGGAGGAGGTCATCTCTACGTTCTAGCTCTATCTCAAGTAGGAATCACGTACCCTTCTTAGGGGCTTTCTCTCAGTTTTGTAAGATGGAGAAAGACTCACATAACTGCAATGATCCACATCTCACAGGTTTGTAAGCTAGAGAATGTCTCACATAGCTACAATCATCTACATTCTTCACCTGTTCTCGGAATCATGGAGTCATGAGAAGCACTTCTTCACAGACTAGCAGGAAGAAGGCTCTAATACCACTGAAATATCCCTGATCCAACTAATCTAGATATCCACTGTTGAACTACTGTTTTACCTCTTGGATCTGATACTATGGGGGTTTTGGGATGCATTTGAGTTAATGTGTGAACATGCTTGGTGATTTTCACATGTGTGTTTCATTCATTTAGAGTTTGAGCAGTATATAATATGCATGCGAAAGAAAGGACAACACAACTCACTAATATGTATTATGAGGAAAAAGAAAGAAATACAATAATATGTTGGAAACATATAAACTAGTCCTCAGTTAGATCTCATGGATTGTCACTGGAATACAATGCAACTAACAAGAAATACCTGTGATCACAAGATGAAGGTTGATTTGTGCATGCACGAATAGATCGACAAAACGCAATTCCGAAAGCTCACGACAACTGTTGCAGATACTGGAAAACTCACCCTGATGGCTATACTCGTCAGAACGAACTGGAAATTGTCCTAACAAGATTTCCCTGGCCTCTAGGCTAATCTTGGTAATTGTTGGACTGAAATCTGATCTCTGAAGCTCTGGATGTCACCCCCTGGGGGTTGCGCACCTCCTGGGCTGTGGGAGTGCGCCCTAGTGATCCCACTTACAGAATCTGACGATATATGTCTCGAAACGATCATCCTGGTCTCCTCTATAATGGGTCGGAAGGGTTTCCTCGGATCTTCTCTGGAATACCCCATGGAACCCCAAATGTACTTCCTCAAGAGTTGTGCACTAACTGGTTGTTTGTTGTGTTCTGGGAGATTCCACCGTCAGAAACTGATGATTGGTGGGTCAAAAGATGCGCCTTGGCTAGCTCTCAAATGGGTCGGAAGGAATCTACAAGATACTCCTCTGACTCGTGCGGGCACACAAACCCTCTCTCTAACCCTTGCGCCCTCACTAGCTAAGTTGCGCAATCATTGTACTAGATCTCTTGAATAGCACGATGAAATACCTGGATGGTATCTCTGATAGGCTAGGGTGTGTCTCTCAACACCAAAACCGATCAACAGTGGTGGTTTCCTCCATAAATCCACAAAACAACAAGGGGGTCGATTTCCTCCTCCTCTTGAACTATCTCGACATCAAATCATAACATAATGAGGAATTAGGTCGAATTCCTCCCTTTATACTCTTCCCGATCTAATTCTCCGTTGACTTCACTTAAGCTAGGCGCTTTTCCTCCTTTTCATTCTATTTCTTCATCGACTTAGGGTAAAGTGACTATTCCTATGTTTTTTGGCTCAATTCATCATTTAGCCACCAAATCACCCTTATCTCTCTTCTTGTTCCATGTTCGTGCTTGACTATAGTCTACGGGAACAATAGACTACTAAGTCACTCATTGTTGGCCTACTCTGGGGAACGGGACATCACACTCCATGGGGTTGTTTATTTCACAAAGATAGACTTGCGCTCTGGCTATCATTAGATCAAGATGAGGGAGCAAGATGTGCCCAAAAACAACTTTCAGATGTCATTATGGCCACTACAAATTCTTGGTTATGCCCTTTGGGCTAACTAATGCGCCAACCGCCTTTCAATCTTGTATGAATCATGTCTTCAACAAGCAGCCGAGAAAAATCCTCTTCGTCTTCTTTGATGATTTGTTGATATATAGCAAGACATGGGAGGATCATCTTCAGCATGCAGAACATATCTTAGCCATTATGGAAGGACAATCCTTATATGCTAAAGAATCTAAATGTGAGTTTGGCATGACAGAAGTCCTTTATCTGGGACATATCATTGGACTAAAGGGAGTACAGGTGCACCAAGAGAAGATACAAGCCATACTTGACTCGCCAACACCCAAGACTCTTACTTAACTAAAGGGATTTCTTGGCATCGGTTGTTACTACAAGACTTCTGTAAAAGGCTTCTCCCAGCTTTGCGCACCTTTGACAAATCTGAACAGAAAGGGCGCATTTAAGTGGAGCCAAGAGGCACAGGTGACTTTTGATAGGATGAAGAAGGTAATGAGCACTTGCTCGGTACTTTCTTTGCCAGATTTCGCACAACCCTTCATATTGGAGTGTGATGCCTCAGGAAAGGGCATTGGAGCAGTACTTATGCAGAATAGGCACCCTATTTCCTATGAGAGCCGAAAACTGAGGGGTCCATAACTCCTCTACACCATTTATGACAAAGATATGTTAGCCATCATGCATGCATTGGCTAAGCTTGAGCAATACTTGGTTGGGGAAAAATTTGTTGTGAGGACAGATCACAATAGCCTCAAGTACTTTTTGGACCAAAACGACTTAAATGAAAGACAACAGAAATGGGTTAGCAAGATCAAGGCCTATGACTTTGACATTGAATTTGTCAAAGGCAAAAATAATGTGGTGGCAGATGCATTATCTAGAAGACCCTCAGTCTATGCCATGACAGATATTTCAGTTGACTGGAAAGCACACCTCTTGGTGGAATACTCAAAAAACATGTTTGCTTGTGATTTAATGGATGAAAAGGTATAGGATGACAACTTCATGATCGTGGATGATGTCATATACAACAAGGGTCGAATCTTCCTAGTTCTTGAATCAGTTTTCAAAGGAAGAGTATTGCATGCATGTCATGATTCACCATTGGTAGGGCATCAAGGGTTTGTCAAAACATACAGACAGATAAGGGAGAGATTCGCATGGAAGGGTATGAAGGAAGATGTGATGTGCTATATCAAGGAATGCTCCACCTGTCAGGAGAACAAGGATGAACACACTCATCCAGATGGCTTACTACAACCACTCCCCATCCCAGAGAAGAAATGGGACAATATATCCATGGATTTCATCACTAGATTGCCCAAGGTCCAAGGCAAGGATTGCATTTTTGTGGTTGTGGATAGATTAACCAAATTTGCACACTTCTTCGCCATTGCCACAGATTTCAATGCCTCACAGGTGGGCGACTTATCCTTCAGAGAGATCTTTCGGTTGCATGGTTTACCCAAAACCATTGTGAGTGGCAGGGACAACAGGTTCATGAGCACCTTCTGGCAGGAGCTATTCAGGTTGGTAGGTACGGCCTTGACCCCCAGCACTAGCTATCATCCTCAAACTGATGGCCAAACCGAGATAGTCAACAAATGGGTTGAAGGCTACCTTCAGAATTATGTTTTGG
>ML806345.1:78985-102326 GCA_009831015.1 Picea engelmannii | reverse complement strand
AAAAAAAAATTGGCTTGGGAACATTACAACTCCCAAAGGGGTTGATAGTTGAAACACTTTGCATGTGAGAGTTTGGCCCTATTGGTGTGATTGTATCCATATGGTCAACCCATACCTTAGAGGGTGGGATAGAACATTCGTTAATGCGTCAAGCTTAGAGAAAATTGTGTCATGATTTGGCAATGCCATAGGAATCATATGAGAGTGATTCCAACCTCAAGATTTGCTAGGTTTCCCACTTTTTCCTTGTGAGATGTTCTCCTAGGCACAAGCATCCATTAAATGCCATGTTGCTTTACATACTTTGTAGCCAAATACTATATTCCCATAATCCAATGCCTAGATCCAATGAGAATCATTCTACTCTAATTCAATCTTATCTGAGAGACCAGTTAAGTGAAGTTCTACACAAATGTGGTCTAATTCAATCTTATCTAAAAAAACCACTTAAGTGAAGTTCTACACAAATGTGATATAATTCATTCTTATATGAGAGACCACTTAAGTGAATTTATACACAAATGTGATCACATCTTCAACATTATATCCACTTTATTTATTTTAAATAGGCTTTTATCTTTTATAGTCTTACAATTCATAAATTTACATATTTTTTTGTACTTAATTTGTCAAGTAATGAATAATGAATAGTTTGTAAAAAATTTAAAGAACTTGGGAACAACAAAAGGAGATATATATGGAAAATAAAACTATATCTTAAAACTTCTTATGTTAATACATTTTGGTAGATGCATGGGCTTTTTGAGATGGCAATTTACATTGATGTAATGTTCCCATTTTTTGATTCCCGTGTCTTACAGTTAGAGGCGACCTTATGAGTTTATGTTAGCTTGACTAGAGGAGTAAAATAAGGATAACAGTGAGCTCGAGAAATTTGGAGTTATATGGGGCCCAGGCTAGCCCATTCACCACCTTTCATCATCCAGATCATTTCCGCACAATTTGTTTTTGGTCTCGTGGCATTCCGATGATTTTCGTAATTTCGGGTTATTATTGGGCATATTTTAATTAATTACACTTAAGGTACTATTTGGAGCTTGTTTCTTGGAGAAATACCTTAGTGTAATAGCTCATTGGAACTAGGGCAAAAATATCTACCGGATATTATGATGAAAAGTGACTTTTAGTGGTCGGAGAAGTCAGAAAGGCAGATTAATCACTTTTTGGAGTAAAACAGTTCATTAAATTAATAGAGTGATTTTATGAGAAAATATTAAAAATGAATTAAAAGTCACTTGAGGAGGAAAGGTGAAAAGGGGTATAAAAGAGAGATAGGGACTCATATTCTTTCATTATGTTGATCATCATTTCACTTGTATATTTGAGCTCTAACAGCTTGAGTGTTTTCAGGGTTTTGACTAGACAAACCCTAGATATCAACACAGAGGTGAAAGATCTCTCCTTTCATGGTCCAAGCTTGGCCAAGGTGGTGAAAGATTCCACCCTCGTCATTTTGTTTAGTTCATATCTACTTCAGCTATTATCTTTGAGGAGGGGTGCATTGTTGGAAGGTTTTTGCAAGAGGGGTGCACTATCCCAGCTAAGGAGGTTTGATTTGGGTTCTACAATTGAGATCATGGAGAGATCCCACCTTGTATGCACTTTCCATTCCTAGAGCAACTTTCCTTGGCACTTTGGGGAATTTTTAGTAGCCATATTTATTTATTAGCATAAATGGGCGAATTTCCGGAAGGAGGGCGCACTAGGGGTTTGAGATCCAGTGATTGGTAGTCAATTTTGTCATCTACAACCAGGGGATCTTCTCATATGAGTTATCCATCATTAGATCTACAGGTTTGCAGCCATTTCTTGGAGTTTGGAGGCCAGATCTAGTGAGGCCGAATTTCTAAGGGAGTTTCCAGCCAAAGAGGGGCACAACTCAGCCAGAAGGTTCATGTAGTGAGCAAAAGGGAAAGAGATTGATCTTTAGATCTCTTGCATGCAACTTGTGGAGGATTTTGGGAGCCAAACTCTCTGATCTCTATTGTACTTTGAAGGTGTTGTCAGCCAAATCTTCTATCTTCTTATGTATTTCCAAATCTGCTCTTCTATTGTACTGAGGTTAGCTATATATTAAATAAAATTCATATCTGAGTTTGTGGTTATTCTATTGTTGTTTCTATGTGTATTATTGTTGTTTAAGTTCAGATTTATCATTGCAAACCAATTGTGCAATCACACATAACAATAAACCCAAAACACAAGCTCCACAAACTACAACTGCGAATTGTTTGACAAAACCTCTCTACCAGAAACATTGAAAATTGAAAAATTACGCATAGATCCATTTGGGGATCTTACAGTGGTATTAGAGCGAACATTCCTCCTAGCCTGAGGGGTCTTCAAGAATGAGAAAAATTTCAGATTGCATTAGATAAGTGACCAACACTTATCCCCTTCACTTTTAGTCATGGTACTTAGTGAAAAGACAGTTCATATGGAAAATCAATTGGAAATTCTCAAGCAAGCAATAGAGATTTTATCTAAGGTGGATCAATCTCCTTCACAAGTTATGTTGGATGCAATACACCCATTAAATGAAGCTTTAGTCACGTCTGAATTGTTGAGGCACAAGGATGGATATGTGTCACTTATGGTGGCCATATGCATTAGTGAGATCACGAGGATCTCAGCGCCAGATGCTCCTTATGAGGATGATGTTATGAGGAACGTCTTTCAGCTTATTATTTCCACTTTCCAAGGTTTGGGTGATATACATAGTCCCTTGTTTGGAAGGAGGGTAACCCTTTTGGAGACAATGGAAAAGATTAAGTCATGTGTGGTGATGTGGGATATTGGATGTCATGATTTGATCCTTGAGATGTTTCACATTTTCTTCTCCGTTGTCAGTGAATCCCATCCAGGAAATGTGATAACCTCAATGCAATCAATTATGACTTTTATGTTGGACGTGAGTGATGATATTCCAAATAAGTTGGTGGCAGTTGTATGAGCTTCCTTGGGAGGAGGAAAAAAGGGTGTTTCTTCAGCTGGTTGTAGAATTTCTATGTATGTGATGGAGCATTTGGGTGTAGATACACCTAAGTGGGTTGGAGCGTTGATACGGGATGACTTACTTGTAGAGCATAGTCTCACATCGTAGGATATACCTATGAGTGATTATCAGAGTAGCACAACGAGTCTTGGGGAGTGCGTTGATGAGGGTTCCACAGTTGACCTTAGCAACAGGAGTTATGAGGTAGCACTTCAACATGATAGAGGTGTTGATTCACATGAGCCACAATACTTGGCAGGACAATTGAAGATCAGAGAGGATATGATTGTGGCGGCCATGAGTGTAACATACCCATTATAACCCCCAGTTTAATTAATGCTTATGTGGATATAATATGTGGCTACGGCCAAGCGATGTAATATGTGAATTATATCTTTATGTTTTAATAATAAAATGTGATTTCAGTTGCTAAGGGGACATGGACAAGAGATGGGGATGAATTAATCCACAAGAGGGGGAAGTGTCTAAGATAATGATCAAGAGGGGGCAAAGGGGGAATTGTCCATGTATATTAATTCAACCCATTTTCCTAAACTTGTTAATTGTATATGAACCTTCCAATTTATGATTGAGTGTTCCCAAAGCCAATCATTGAATATATGTAAGAGGGTGGTTGTGAGTGGTCACATCCCAGAGTTATTGGGCACATGGGGGTTGAGTACAATCAGCTTGGGGAAGAGTGTGAGTCAAAAAAGGCAAGCCAAAGGGAGGAAATTTTTATGGGTTGGGATACCAGTTTGGAGAAGGAAGTTTGTGTGCATGAAAAAAAGGGGAGAGAAATAAATATAGCTTGAAGCAGGTGCAACCATGGATAGTGAATTCTAGAGCAAGTTGGAGCGTATTCGGAGCGTTTTGGAGCTAAATATTGAAGAGCCAGATTGTCAAGCCTGAAGAGTGAACTCCAGAGTGAGTTGCACTGTAACAACAAGTGTTTGTTGTTGGTTTGTTGGTATTTTTCCTAGCAACAAGTTCCCTTGAGTTCCCAACTGAGAGATTCCTAGTTGTTTGTGCCAGAGAGACCTTGATAAACGAATGACACATTCCTTGGGTTAAACCTAATGAACGGATGGCACATATGTTGAGTTATCCTTGATAAATTAATGGTGCATTCATTGGGTTGGGCGGATCAGGAGGAAGAGAGTTGGTAGAAAAATCGAGATAGTTGTAGGAGAATATCAGTTGGGTTATGGGTTTTATGAGTTGCGAGTGGACTGTGAGAGACCACCCTCTTTTGTGGATTACTAGCCTCGGCCCGGGGGTGACCAACTGTTGAGATTTGGAACAGTTGGTCTATGGTTGGGTGGAACGTCCATCCCAAGCAGTTGGTTGCACAATTCCTGTGTAAAGATAAGTGTTTTATCTTGTTGTTGAGTTATTTACATGTGTTATTGATGTGCATGAACTCTGCGTAAATGAAAATGACTTATATGTTGTTGTAATGAGCGGTTTAGACCCATTTTATTGAAGATGTTTTTAGAGAAATTTTGGGACTATCACCAAAAAGAGACATTGATTTATCTATTGATTTGGTGCCATGAGTTTCCCCAGTGTCTAAGACACCTTATAGAATGGGCACATTAGAGCTAAAAGAGTTGTAGATGCAACCTGAAGAACTTTTGAAGAAGGGGTATATACGCCTAAGTGTGTCACCTTGGGGAGCCCCGATTCTTTTTGTGAAGAAGAAGGATGGAACCTTAAGGTGTTGTATTGATTTCAAGTAGCTTAATAAGGTTACCCTAAAGAATAAGTATCATTTTCCAAAAATTGATGATTTGTTTTACCAGCTAAAAGGTGCAAGAATATTTTCGAAGATTGACTTGAGATCAGACTATCATCAAGTAAGGATAAAGGAAGAAGACATTAGCAAGACAACATTCAGAACAAGATATGGGAATTATGAATTCACGGTAATGTCATTTGGGATATCAAATGCTCCAGCAGTTTTTATGTGCCTGATGAATGGAGTGTTCAAAGAGTACCTAGACAAGTTTGTGATTGTGTTGTTAGATGATATCCTCGTCTATTCTAAATCAAAAAAGGAACATGAGATGCATTTAAGAATGGTGTTGCAAGTTTTAAGAGAGAATAAATTGTATGCTAAGCTAGGTAAGTGCATCATTTACCAAAACAAGATTCACTTCTTGGGGCATATAATTTCAACAGCAGGGATAGAAGTTGATCCTAAGAAGATAGAGGCCATTAAAAGATGGTCAGTGCCAAAGAATGTGACAGAGGTTAGATCATTCATGGGTCTTTCCCGTTATTACCTAAGATTCATAAAAGGGTTCTCAAGGATTGCAAGTCCAATCACTTCTTTGCAAAAGAAGGGAGTGAAATTTGAATGGACTTCCAAGTGTGAAGACAATTTTCAATAATTGAAGAAAATATTGACAAGTGCACCAATATTGAAGATTGCATATCCAAATGAATATTTTGTTGTGTGCATCGATGCATGCAAGGAAGGACTCGGTGGAGTTTTCAGTCAAAGGGACCATGTGGTATGCTATGAGTTCAAAAAAATAGAAGAACATGCTAGGAATTATGCTACACATGACTTGGAGTTAACAACGAATGTACATGCATTAAAAATTTGGAGGCATTATCTTATGGGTAAGAAATTTGAACTAAGAACAAAGCATTTTGGTCTAAAACATTTGTTTGGGCAACCAACACTAAATGCTAGACAAACTAGATAACTGAAATTTCTGAGTGAATATGACTTATAAATTAAGCATATAAAAGGCAAAGAAAATCAAGTAGTTGATGCACTCAGCAAGAGAGCTCGTGAAGTGCATGTGGCAGCCATCATCATGTACATGACCGATCTGAAAGATCAAATTATTGCAACAACAAATTCAGATCAACAATATGTGAAAATAAAAGAAATATTACAGCAGGGTAATTTTCAGCAGAAAAATATTTTTTATGTGTTGAAAGAAGATGAAATTCTCATGTACAAGGGAAAAGTATGTGTCGAATTTCAATGAACTAAAAAATGCAGTTCTAAAGGAAATGCACAATGTGTCATATGTCGGGCACGCAGGATATCAAAGAAAAATTGCAGTGGTGAGAAGCCAATACTTTTGGCCAAGAATGAAGAAATAAGTGGCTAATTACATAGTCAAATGTCTAGAATGTCAGAAAGTGAAGACTGGGTATGGGCATCCAATTGGGTTATTGCAGCCATTGCCCATTCTAGAATGGAAGTGGGAAGTTGTCATGGTCGATTTTATTACTAAGTTGCCAAGAACAATGAAGCAACATGATTCCATCATGGTGGTGGTGGATAAATTGACTAACGAAACACATTTTATCCTAGTAAAGACTACACACAAGGCATCAAATATTGCAAATATCTACATGAAGGAAGTTGTCAGGTTACATGGAGTACCTAAGGTAACAGTTTCAGATAGATATCCAAAGTTCACATCCAATTTTTGGAAAGGTTTGTTCAAAGGCTTTGAAACAAGTTTCAATCTTAGTACAACATATCATCCAAATTCATATGGGAAAACAGAGAGGACTAACAGGGTAATTGAGGACATGCTTAGAATGTATGTTACATATGTATAGTACAATGGGTGATGCCACCTCATATAGAGATTTTCTCTAGATCCTAAAATCATGCATGATGACTAGGCTAGGCAATCTTAACTAAATCATTAGTCATCACTTGAGGATATATTACTAATATCCTAAATGAATAATACAAATATAGGTGACAATTTAGACTTAGTGATTGGTTAAGGTAAGAAATAGGCTAACAATCCCCCCCTCAATCACAAGTTCGATCAATAATACCATAAATAAAGCATAAACTGGTATCAATTCCAAGTCTTCATATTGAAATTCATGTGTTGAGCCTCAATGAAGAACTGCCTGAAAAACTGCCAATATGGATGTTGAATTTGTTCATTTGAAATGAACTGGAAGAGAGCTAAGATATGGAAGTGGACAACTGCAATATCTAAACATTCCCTGATTGCTTGACAATTTGATTATTTTGCCAAGTATTTGAGCTAGAAGAATCTAATGTCTTTTGTTAATTGGTGAACATGTAGTATCACCATTCTACTATCAATGCATCACTGAAAGTGCTCTCTAAATCTATGTTTTGGGATAACCATTGACCAATTGATACCATGTATCTGATGGTTTTTGGATAACCACTAACCAATTCTGACACGTTTAGGTGTCCAACAACATCCCAATGTATAATGTGTATGATTCAATTGCAAGTCATTGAACCGTAATCCTGCCAAATTCTGTCATCTCTGGAAAATATCATTATGTAATCATGTGAGCCAGGATGCATACAATTTGTTCACTTAATGTAAACTCCAATTTGATGAGAGCGAACCAAGAGAAGTGAATCAGCTTCTAGTCTGACACATCCCTGAAAATGCCTAACAACTCAATCAAATGCCAAGATGCAATGTAGAAGGATCCTCTTGTCCTCTGCTAGGTCGAATGACCATCTATGTGAACCAAACATCCACATCATTGCTCTCAAAATCAAAATCAATACCCCAATTATGTATGATTCAACTTAAACTTATTGAACCATAATTCTACTAAGTCTGTCATCTACAGATTGTAATTTCCCATTTGGAAAATTTCATGCCCCTCTGGTATACTTGATGTTTGTTGTTGTCGAAACTTTCTGTCTGACAACCATCTTCAATTCCATCATCAATTCCCCCCTTTGTCATCTAAAAGAAGAGACCACAAGTGGTTTCATGAACCATCATCACTAGAATTTTGAACTCCCCCCCTTAAGGTGCATGAGAGTTTCATCATTGTACTCCCTTTTTTGATTCTCAAGAGAGTACCATACTTGTTCCATTTGGGTACAACACAAAGTGGGCATGCGGAAAAAAACACATGTTATCTCATCCCGTGAGGGCCATGCTCGAAAGCTACTCCATAAGCATACCACTTATGTGAGGCACAAAAATGTTATGTGATACAAGATTGGTCTTTACTCGAGATTGAATTCTTCGGTAAGACTTATATAATCGCTTGGTTGTTGATGACCACTGCCAAGGCTCAATCCACTCATAGTGAATCTTCAATCTTGCAGGTTTCTTCACTGTTGAACATCTATCTGAAGAATGGTTATGCTTGCCACAATTCTGGAAAGGATGGAGATCAAAACACTAATTCTCCTTGTGACCAACTCGATTACAATGTTGGCACTTTGCATTCTAATGTAGAATTTGAACAGGTGAAGTTGAAGCTTCTTGAAGGAATCCAGCACTATAGAACTTGATTGGTCTAGAATAATCAGGTATATGAAAGGTAACTTCCTTGTCATATCCAAGTCATATTTTATTCTTGTTGTAGATGACTTCTTCCCAAGGTCTGATGATGGGCTTGGAAAGAGTATTATGAACCTGTTGTTTTGAAATCCATGGAAGTGGATTTATTGCATGGTGTTGCATCATTGAAAGGTTTTCTTCACTAAACTCAAAAGAAAACTCTTGAAAGGTAGGTTCATGAATAGATTCATCTTCGTCTGCATCTGGAGTTGTCTTACTAATTTTCTCCTTCACTAATTGTTGATCAAAAGCATCATCATCATCATCATCATAGAGAGGGTTGTGTTGAACAAAAACTAATTCAAAACACTTCATTGGTTGTTGATTTTTGAGATCTATCAACTCATCATTCAATAGTTGGGATTGAGATTGAATAAGTCTAACTTTAGCTTGCATCACTTGCAAACAAGTTAGCACTGATTGAAGAGTTGTTTTGTTAAGTATGATTGTATCGTCTTCAGCAATGTTTATTAGAGTGTTCAGTAACTCTAATAATTCTAGATTTCGAGCCATTTCAAAAAACACTAAATGAGGTATCCTTGTGTAGGTAGATCCTGATTAAAATTTGACTTGGCAGAAGAAGGTTTATTTGCAACTTGCTCACTTGAATCGATCGCTTGAACTTCACGTTCACTTGCTATTCACGCTCACTTGAACTTGTTCACTTTAACTTTTCTTGCTTTCTTCCAAGAAGTTGAGGGTGTCAAATACTACCGAAAATGCACCCGAAAACTTGATGTTTACAATGATTTGAGTTAAACCACTCAACCTTGTCAATTTCGACTCAAAAATGACAAAAGACTCTTGGGTGTCGAGCTCAACCGAGAATGCACCTTATGACATATTCAATTCAACTCAACTTGATTTCAAAAAGACAAGTAAACTTACAAATAGGACAATTTGCAAGTTACAATAAATCATGATTATGAAGTTGAATTACTCTTCAAATTTGAATGTGTTGTCGATGCTTTTGAGTCTAGTTCTCCTTTGATTATGAGCTTGACTTGTTCATTGCTTTAGTATTCTTTGTAGATGCTTGATTTGCATTAATTTTTCTTGAATGCATGTGCATGAGTAACATTGTGCAAGATCTTGTGTGTGTTTCATTTAAAATTGTAATTGTTTTACTGTCAAAACAATATAAACCTCCATGAAAAAAATAAGCGTTGCACACTACACAACATGTACCTAAGATCCCCTTTATTCAAATTTTGGGCAGATCTAGGACATAATCACAAAAAATGAAGCAATTTTATTACAAGTATCTCTCTTATGAGACTAAATACAATGAGAAAGCTACAATATATTTTCTCTTTTACAATGCTTTGACAAGGCTTTCAATTCATAAGATTTCACTTATGCTCTCAAAGGCTTAAGAAAACAAAAAAAATCTTCTCAATAAATGAGTGTCTTAAAACGTCCCATAGAAAACTCAATTCATCACTCACTTCTAAGTCTTAAAAATATAATGGACATCTCTCACTCGTGCTCAGTCTCTATGATTACTCACCTTCCCCATGAAAACGTTTTTAGTTCTCTTTAACTCCCCCTTTATCACTTTTATATAGAAAGTGAAAATATCATAAAGTAGTAATACTTCAAATTAGATTTTGAAGTAAATTACTTTAAAAAATACTTTCAAAACATATCTGAATATGCTTTGTATACCCCTTTTACATACCACTGTTAAACTTTTTAAAAAATGACTTATTAAAATGTGTGCATAGTTTTGTCTTATGCATGACATGATTTTGGAATGTATAAATACTTCACCAATTTTCATGTAAACACTTTAAATAAGATGCCATTCTAAATAAGCACTTGTACCTTTTTAAATCTGTGAGAGTGGGGACGTTGAGAAAATCAATGACTAAATCATTATTGAGTCGATTGTTGGAGGGTGATATGAATGCAACTTGAGAGCATGTCTTCGCAAAAATGGGTGTGATACAACTTCGTTGAGGGAACTTCCTTTAGGCACTTGAATTCATCAATCACTTCTCTTGAATCAACACCAGAAACACATAGCAATCAGACCCATTCTGGTATGCCTAGAAACCAGTCTGGACTCATTTGCATTCCCCTTCACGATTTATAGAATGTATTTATTAGGGCATGTGAGAGCAGGAGAGAATGCTAAGAGAGCATAATGCATGAGTGCATATCTATGGCATGTGAGAGATGGAGGACGTGTGTTGTTGATGATTGATCTGGGTTAAATCATTGGTTGAACCGAGTGCTCAAAACGTTGAGCAGATTCATTGAGGGTGCTTGAGATGCTAACTCCAGAGGATGGTTTTGCAGACCTCATACCGATGTGAAATAAATAACCGACTGATCGCTTTGCATTTCACATCAGTCTGAAGCTGATAGAGAAATTGATTAAGATCATCTCCTTCCAATAGATTATATGTACTTTTCTATGTGATTTTTATGCACTTGATGAAGAGCAGCTATATAATAAGTATCATGGAACCGGCTTGAACATAAAATCCATGACCACGATTGAGAATTTCGAGTAGCGTCGGGCTTCATAAATTTGAGTACCCAAAAATTATTTGGGGGAAAAAGGAAAATTTTAGTCCCCGAGTTGCAAAGACCAAGTGTAAGTGAAAGAACCATCGATTGTCTTATGTTGAAACAATGATTCTATGATGTCGAGGGTGGAGCCATTGTGCCACCTTGGGAATAGATCACTGGCCCTTAGAGCTTTGACGAAGATTGATCTCGCACCCTAGCAGAAATGTGAGAAAGCCACTAGAATTGGCAGTACAGTTTGGTAGAAAAAACAAAATATGATAATTGGATCGGCTCCTCCAACCACGAGAATGTTCTCTGAAATCACAAACAGCAAAATCATAGAAAAAATTGAATGCAAACGTTACTACTTTATTAGTCGATGTCTCCAAAAATATCGAGCCTTTGGTTAACAAGATGATTGTATTCTCGGTCCTCTACCCAGTCTTCTAAGCTACTGTGGATGGAAGAATCCCCAAGATCAGATTACATCATCACTAGCTATCTTACGTCTAGCTATCTTTCCTAAGTCCTCATGCTTCACATGCCCATCGATCTAGATAATTCTAAAAACAATTGATACCAGATCTATAACAAAATAAACTTGCAAGCATTTCAGACCTCATGAAACGTGGCAAAGGTTAACTCTCTTGGATCTTCTTTCTTCATGCACATCTTGATACCATTCGCTGCACCTCACTATCGATCAATGTTAGTCAATTCATATTTGAATGGTTCACGGATCACTACCATGAAACTTGATATTCTCACCTTCCATGGATCACTACCTTGGATGTTATTAGGCCCTTAAGACCATAAGAGATCTGATATTATCACTATTTTTTTACCATGGCTCTGATACCAATTGATAAAATATAGACATGAACAACAAGATGGCGGAAAAGCCTCACTAGAAAACTCTTTTGTATTCACACCAATGTTACATATTTATAATACAATGGGTGATGCCACCTCATAGAGAGATTTGCTTTAGATCCTAAAATCATGCAGGATGACCAGGCTAGGCAATCTTAACTAAATCATTAATCATCACTTGAGGATATATTACTAATATCCTAAATGAATAATACAAATATAGGTGACAATTTAGACTTAGTGATTGGTTAAGGTAAGCCATAGGCTAACAGGATCAACCATCAAAGTGGGAAGATTATATTCATTTAGTTTAAATTTCTTACAATAATGGGTATTAGGCCACATTGAAAATGAATCCATTTGAAGCAATGTATGGAAGAAAATGTAACACTCTGATGAGTTGGGATAATGCAGCAGACAGAGCAGTTGTTGGGCAAGATTTTTTGAAGGAAATGGACGAGCAGAGGACAAGGATAAAGTAGAATTTAAAGGTTTTCCAAGATAGGCAGCAAATTTATGCAGACAAGAATTAGAGTTTTCAGAGATTTTATAATGGATGAACATGTGTTTTTGAAAGTGAAGGCAAAGAGAAGTTCGTTAAGCTTGAGAAGTTGCTCGAAGTTGGTAGCGAGATATTGTGGACCTTTTGAAATATTAGATGGGGCCAATTGCATACATGTTAGCATTTCTTACATCCATGAGAGTACATAATTTATTTCATGTATTATTATTAAAGAAGTATGTACATGATCCTAAACACATAATTGACTGGAACGTGATCCAGGTGGAGCACGAAGGGGATTTTTGGGTGGAACCAATACGCATCATGGACCGAAAAGTCAAAGTGCTCGGGAACAAAGTCATAGGGCTGGTAAAGGTTCAATGGAACTGCTACGGTCCTGAAGATGCTATATGGGAGCATGAAGAAAACATGCGTGAAGAGTACCTACAAATTTTTGACAATTTTGAAAAAGACAAAATGCAAGACTAAATTTTGGAAAGCTAGAGTTTCATAACCACATCTCAGAGTCCTAGCCAACTGCGCTGAGGACCTTGATAAACGAATGGTTCATTTGTTGGGTTAGCCTTGATAAACAAATGGTACATCCCTTGAGTTAACCCTGATAAATGAATGGTGCATTCCTTGGGTCGATGAGTTGAGAGGAATAGGAGATTGATGGTTGGAGCTACTACTAGAGTTGTTAAATCGTAGAATTTGTATTTCTAAGTATTGTGATGTAAATTTTCATATGTGTGTGTGTGTGTGTGTGTGTGTGTGTGGACATAGAGTGCATCGAGCACAACGCACAATTGTAGGGGAGGGGGAATGTAACATCCCTATTTTAATCCCCAGTTTAATTAATGCTTATGTGGATATAATATGTGGCTATGGCCAATCGATGTAATATGTGAATTGTATATCTATGTTTTAATAATAAAATGTGATGCCAACTTCTAAGGGGACATGGAAAAGATATGGGGGTTGAATTAATCCACAAGAGGGGGAAGTATCTAGGATAATGGCTAAGAGGGGGAAAAGGGGGAATTACCCATGTATATTAATTTATCCCATTTTCCTAAACATGCTAATTGTATATGAACCTTCCAATTTTTTATTTAGTGTTCCCAAAGCCAATCATTGAATACATGTAAGAGTGTGGTTGTGAGTGGTCACATCCCAGAGTTATTGGGCACATGGGAGTTGAGTACAATCAGCGTGGGGAATAGTGTGAGTCAAAAAAGGCAAGCCAAAGGGAGGATATTTAAACACTTAGGAGTTAGTTAAGATCTACTTGGTCTAATGTGTCATTAGGTAAAAGTGTGTTTCTTAGTGTGTTTCTTTAGTATGCATTTGTAGTTAGGAAATCTGACGGTTACGATATGTTCCCGACATGGATTGATCTGACAGTTCATATTCTCTTTGATCTTAACGGTCATTGATCTGTGGCTTAACACCCGATTGGTCCATGATCTCTATTTAAAGAGCATAGAGGGTCATTTTCCGATGATCGATTGTGAGAAACTCTCTTGTAAAATCTCTCTATAATATTTTTCTTTTGCATTAATAAACTGCTCCAAGTGGTCGCGTTGGCTAGGGTCGTAGATATTTTCCCGTCGGGGTTTTACCACGTAAAAACATCGGTGTGTTGATATTTGATATGGTTTTGTGAGTGGTTACTGAATTTGTTCGTCCTCTGTTAGAATACCTGTGTTTTCGAACATGGTATCAGAGCTTGTTTGAAGACCCGCTCCTGTTGTAGATTGAGATCGTGAAGTTGGTTGTCTCATCTCCATTTTCTGCCATTTTCGTACATTTATGGGCTAAGAGGACTATTTCATTACGTCCGGAGCGCTCGTTTCAGTCAGGAACATTTTTTTTTAACTCGAAAAAATTTATGTTTTCCCAAGATACGGTCATTTCAGTCAGATTCGGAGGTATAAACCCTGAATATGCATTTTTTAAATTTTTTGCAGAGTATCATTTTGGTTTTATTTCGGTTTTGTATTATTTATTTCCGGGTTGCTACTCTTTTAGATCTGCGTATGTTCTTTGACCTGTGCCCTGTGTGATCTCGGCAAATCAGAAACAGATAGGAAAAGGTGCATCTTCCGAGTAAGCTAACCAAAATCTAACCCTTGTTGTCATCGAGAAGCGAATTTTTTTTCTTGTGTGAAAAGATTTTTTTTTTAGCACGCTCTCCAAGGTCATCTTCCACAACAACAACACCCTCAATCCTCTTCCTAAACAATACAATATGTTTTTCTAGACCATTTGATTAAAAGTTGTCTTATTAAGTAAGAGGTTTTGAGTTCATGCTAAAATTGTAAAGTGTATTTCACTTCAAGTATAAAAGTGAATCACTATAAGTAGCTTTAATATTTTATTTTAGAGTTATTTATTTTGCATGTAGTTTTTCTTTTATAAAGTAACTTCATTGTAAAAGTGATCATCACTTCTCTTTATAAAAGTGGATCACTTCATAAAACAACTTACACTATCACGTGGTCATTTGGTTACCGTTTATGTTTTTTTTTTTAAATGGCATAACTCTTACATCCGAAGTTCGTTTTCAGTGCCGTTTTTTTTTTTTAAACCGCCTAACTTTTCGAGATCTTTCCATCCAGATCATCAGTTTCAGTTTTTAAATCCATATTATCTGCATATTTAATATGGCTTCTACAAGTAATCTCTTGCTTACCAGCACCAACTACTTCCAACGGAAATCTCATATGGAAGATTGATTAAGAAGTAAAAGCTTGTACCATATTACCTTGGGAAAGGAAAAAGCACCCACTAATGATGATAACAAAGTCAAATGGGCTAATAGGAGTGACGAAGCACGTGGACTAATCGGAATGTCCATCTCTCATGATTTAAGGTTCCACCTTAAAGAAATTGATGACCCCGAAGAAGCTTGGGAAAAGATTGAATCTGTGTTTGGTAAATTCAATATTATTCGAGCAAAACAATTAGAAAATCAAGTATTGACCTTAAGTCCAAGTGATTTTTCTTGCCTTGGAGACTATCTATCTAAGTTTAAAACACTTGGAATTTTATGTGAAGAATGTGAGATAAAAATGGAGGAAGAGTGTTGCATCTATCTTATTCTTTCTAAGCTAAGTAGTGCATATTATGTGTTTGTATATACCTTTTATGCCATGAGAGGGGCTCTAGGGAAAGCTTATCAAAAACCCACTCTTGAGTACTTTTGTGTTTCTTTGATTAGAGATGAAGATAAGCTTGTACAACTTGAAGTGATCAGCACTGCAGGTACCTCCAACAAAGCCTTAGTTTCCCAACAGAAAGATAAACCCAAGTATTCCAAGAAACAACATCCTCGCTACAACAAGCAACATAAGGATCTCAAACCCGCTTAGACAACTTCAGTTCCTAATGGTGACAAAGGAAAAAAATATAAAAATAAGAAAACTGACACACATTACAACTTTGTGATAAAGATGGCCATGATGAGTCCTAATGTTTCAAGAAGATGGCAATTTTAGAAGCAGCGATGAAGAAGTAGAACATCAGTATTGATTCTACTTTTTTTTCTTCTTCTCATGGACATGCACTTTCCGCTTCTGGTTTCTCCTTCAATAAAACTTCTATTTCTTCTTCTAATGAGTGTATTATTGATTATGGATCATATTATCATATGGTTAAGGATAAAGACATATTTTCTGCTCTAAATGAATGTAACACCAAGAAAATATTTGTTGGTGATGATAGATCTCTTAGTGTTGTAGGATCTGAAATAGTCCAAATAGATAATGGCCATTTAAATGATGTATTATGTGTTCCAAGTCTTTCTTGTAACCTTCTATCAGTATATCCAATCACTCATTCAGGTGAAGGTAAAACTGTAGAGTTTTCACCTCACCAAGTTGTAATCAAGGATCTAAAAGATCCTAAGCATGTTCTTGCAACTAGAATTGATGATGATATTACCAAGTTGTACAATTTTGAAAACTTTGGGTCATCATCTTTTTCATCAGTTTTTGTTGCTCATAGCGATGACTTAAGCAAACTTTGGCATGAACGGTTTGGTCATCTAAACTATCACTCATTGCAGCAACTATCTAATCAACATATTGTGACTGGTCTTCATCATGTTTCATGCAGAGATGGTGTTTGTTCCGGTTGTGTTCTCGGCAAACATCATCGGGACAGTTTTGACAAACGTGCATCTTGGCACGCCTCGGTCCCTTTGCAGCTTGTTCGCAGTGATTTGTGTGGTCCACTTTCTTCTCCTTCTTTTTCTGGGTGCAATTATTTCTTAACTTTCATTGATGATTTTTCTAGACGTACTTGGGTTTACTTCTTAAAACTTAAGAGCGAAGTTTTTGACAAGTTTTTGGCCTACAAGGCCCTTGTAGAAAAGCAATTTGAACATCAAATTCAAAAGTTAAGAACAGATAATGGAGGCGAATATGTGAACAATAATTTTACAAGTTATTGCACTACATAGGGCATCCAAATGCAACACATTGTTCCATATACACCACAACAAAATGGTGTTGTTGAGAGAAAGAACCGCACATTAAAAGAAATGGCTAATTGTATGATCCAATCTAAGGGATTAAATCTAAAGTATTGGGTGGAAGCAATCAACTGTGCAAATTACATAGTCAGTCGCACTCCCACAAAGGCTCTTAAAAATATAACTCCGGAAGAAGCTTGGACTAAAATTAAACCATATGTAAGTCACTTTTGTGTATTTGGCAGTATAGCATGGGCTCACATTCCTGATGAGAAAAGGAAAGCATTGCAGCCTAAAAGTGAGAAGTGTATATTTGTTGGTTATTCTAAAGATGTCAAAGGTTATAGACTTCTTCAATCACGTTGTAATGAAATTATTATTAGAAGAGATGTTAAATTTGATGAAAATTTCTTGGCCTGCGAGCCTAATTCGACGATTGTGCCTTATTCGGGCTGCGAGCCATCTTCGGCGTTTGTGCCTTCTTTTGTTCCTATTCTGGTTTCTTCTTCAGATGATGACAGTGAGGATAAAAATCCACCTCCGCCTACTCACCTTCCTCCAGAGGAGTCCTTTGAACCTGAACCAACACCAGTTCCACCACTTCCTAGATCAGTTCGTTCAACATGAGAAGCAGTTGGTGGTCTTGTCAGTGATCCTTCAAATCAGCGTGGAATGCGTTCACAGTTCCAGCGAGCCTCTTCTCTTTTGACTGAATTTTCAAAGACTCGTGATCCAGAGACATTTGCAAAAGCTTCAAGTCATCCAGATTGGGATACATCAATGAATGAAGAGTATCCTTCTTTAATGGAAAACAATACTTGGGATCTTGTACCTCTTCCAAAAGGAAGAAAACTTATCAGATGTAAATGGGTCTACAAAACTAAGTATGCATCAGATGGAAGTGTTGAAAGACACAAGGCTCGGTTAGTTGCCAAAGTATTTTCCCAAGTTGAAGGAAATGACTATAATGAAACATTTTCCCCTGTAGCCAAAATGAATTCCATTTGCCTTGTTCTTTCCCTTGTTGCCTCACATAAATGGTAGGTCCATCAAATGGATGTTAAATCTACCTTTTTCCATGGAGATTTGCAAGAAGAAATCTGTGTGGAACAAACTCCTGGCTATGTCCAAAATGACTCTGGCCTTGTTTGTCACCTTAAGAAATCTCTTTATGGTCTTAAGCAAGCTCCCCGAGCTTGGTATGCCAAAATGGATAGCTTTCTTATTGACATTGGATTCTCTAGATTCCATTCTGATCATAATGTATATACCAAGAAAGTAGGAAGCCATCTCGTAATCCTTGTCCTTTATGTTGATGACCTTATCCTTACTGGTAGTGACTCAAAACTTTTAACCCATGTGAAAACCAGCCTTAAGAAGAAATTTGAAATGACAGACTTA
This sequence comes from Picea engelmannii, assembly GCA_009831015.1. Classification (NCBI taxonomy): domain Eukaryota; kingdom Viridiplantae; phylum Streptophyta; class Pinopsida; order Pinales; family Pinaceae; genus Picea; species Picea engelmannii. Next base: position 84,192 of record ML806345.1, on the reverse strand, counting down.
GGCTTTTTGCACTATTTCCTTGGCCTCCAAGTTTTACAAACCAATGAAGGAATTTTTCTTTCCCAGTCTAAGTATGCTTGTGACCTTCTTCATCACTTTCACATGGACAATTGTAAACCAGCCCCTTCTCCCTTCCAGTCTGAAGTCAAGCTTACTTCCACCTGTACTTCTCCCGAAGTTGATGCCACCATGTACTGTCAGTTAGTTGGTAGCCTCTTATACTTTACTCATACATGTCTTGATCTTTCCTTTGTTGTTGGTCTTGTTGCCCGGTATATGCAAACACCCCATGAAAGCCATTGGAAAGAAGCTAAAAGGATACGTCGTTATGTCTGTGGTACAATTCAGTTCGAGATACATTATAGTTCAGGGGGGACTCCTTTATTGGTTGGTTTCACTGATTCAGATTGGGTCGGCGACCTTGATGATCGGAAGTCTACTGCATGTTATGTTTTCAACCTTGGATCAAGACCTGTCACTTGGGCCTGTAAGAAACAATAGGCTATTGCACTTTCCTCAGCATAAGAAGAGTACCGAGCAACGGTAATTGCAAGTCAGGAAGCCTTGTGGCTTCGACAGATCCTTTCAGAGTTTGGATTCCAGCAGCAGCATCTGACCAGCCTTTGGTGCGACAATTATAATGCCATCAAGCTCACTAAAGACCCAGTTCAACATCAGCGCAACAAGCACATCGAGCTACACATGCACTTCATCAGAAAGCTCATTCATGATCAAGTTATTGAAGTGCTCTATTTCCCTACAGAAGATCAAGTTGCAGACATTTTCACAAAGTCTCTTACAGAAACAATTTTTTCCAAACTTCGATCTATGTTAGGAGTTCAGGAAGTTGTCATTAAGAGGGGATAGGCTCTAATGCCTCCTTCCTTATCTTATTTTGTCACTATTGTAAATCCTTCAATCCTATCCCAAGTTGTTCTTAAGTGGGGATGTTAGGATATTTAGACACTTAGGAGTTAGTTAATATCTACTTGGTTTAATGTGTCATTAGGTAAAAGTGTGTTTATTAGTGTGTTTCTTTAGTATGCATTAGTATGCATTTGTAGTTAGAAAATCCGACAGTCACGATATGTTCCCGACATAGAGTGATCTGACGGTTCATATTCTCCTTGATCTTAACATCCATTGATCCATGGCTTAACACCCGATTAGTCCATGATCTTTATTTAAAGAGCATGGAGGGTCATTTGTCGATGATCGATTGTGAGAACTCTCTTGTAAAATCCCTTTGTAATCTTTTTCTTTTGCATTAATAAATTGCTCCAAGTGGCCACGTTGGTTGGGGCCGTGGATGTTTCCCCGTAGGGGTTTTACCACGTAAAAACATTGGTGTGTTGATCTTTGATCTGGTTATGTGAGTGGTTACTGAAGTTGTTCGTCCTTTGTTGGAATACCTGTGTTGTCGAACAATTCGTATGGCTTGGGACAACAGTTCGGAGAAGGAAGTTTGTGTGCATGAAGAAAAGGGGAGAGCAAGAAAGAGATCTTGAAGCGGGTGCAACCATGGAGAGAGAATTTTAGAGCAAGTTGGAGCGTATTTGGAGCATTTTGGAGCTAAAGATTGAAGAGTCGGGTTGTCAGGCCTAAAGAGTGAACTCCGAAGTGAGTTGCACTGTAACAACAAGTGTTTTCTCTTGGTTTGTTGGTAGTTTTCCTAGCAGCAAGGTCCCTTGATTTCCCAGATGAGAGATTCTTAGCTATATGTGTCAGAGAGACCCTGATAAACGAATAACACATTTCTTGGGTTAATCCTGATAAACGGATGGCACATCTCTTGGGTTATCCCTGATAAAAAAATGGTGCATTCCTTGGGTTGGGAAAGTCAGGAGAAAGAGAGTTGGTAGAAACATCAGGATAGTTGTAGGAGAATATCAGTTGGGTTATGAGTTTTATGAGTTGCGAGTGGATTGTGAGAGACCACCCTCTTTTGTGTATTACTAGCCTCAGCTCGGGGGTCACTGGTTGTTGATATTTGGAACAATCAGTCTATGGTTGGGTGGAACATTTGTCCCAAGCAATTAGTTGCACAATCCTTGTTTAAAGATAATTGTGGTATCGTGTTGTTGAGTTATTTACATGTGTTATTGTTGTGCATGAACTCTGCGTAAATGAGAATGACTTATCTGTTGTTGTAATGAGCAGTTTAGCTGCATTTCATGTTGATTATTAGCATGCTTTTGATGCATTTGTTTTATGGTTATAGACAGTATCTAAATATGTTTTAAATTTGTAGTTGTAAGCTACAGGAAATCGGCTAACAGTAAAAGAATTACTTTAGTTAGCAGAAATTTCGTTTTTATGTGTATTATGCATCGTAATGTCCCTCGGTTGAGCTGGGGAACATTACATTATGGTATCAGAACTGTAATTGAGAGAGTTTTGTGTGGCATGGCCCAGACTGGGTGGATAGGTATGTTACAATGAGGCACCTTGATGATATGCATGTGTTGGTGGTAGGATATTGTTGGAGAGCCACGATGACACAGGATAGTTTGGGTGCAGAGTTTTCCATTGAGGACTTTCAGACACTTAGAGAGAGAGTGACGGTGATGAATACCAACTACCAGCATCTCCTTATGGATAGAGATTACCTTCTGGAGATTGGTGAGATGTACCATGGGGCGTTGGAGGAGAAGGAGAATGAGGTGGATCGACTCACTCATGAGTTGGTAAGCATACATGAATTCTTGAAGAACACACAGATAGTCCTTCGTGAAACAGAGTCCAGAGTAGAGTAGCTCCTTGAGGAGTCTAGTCAGGTATCCACTACATCCATCTCAGTGGAGCGTCAGTCATATGCTTCAGCTATGTCACTAGAGGATGTTGGTGACATGGAGGGTTTGCAGAGAGATATGACCCAAAGGCTTTTGATTATGCAGATGATTTGCAGTATGGGGATTAGGAGCCGCTTCTTTTGGAGAGCCCATTGAAGGCTCAAGTAATGATCATTGTTAGACAATTGAGCAGATACCTTTTGGATCATCCAACATGGAAGTATATGTGTCCAGGGATTGTGGGGACATGTATATTACATATGAGGACACATCCATTTGGGACTCAGGTCCAGCTGACACTAGTGTAGTGATTGATACAATGGGACATACAGGATACAAAATGATATGCAATGATATACAACGGTATACAGTGTTATGCAGAGGGGTACAATGGTACACAGTGGGAGACAATAGAGTTCAAGGGAGAGTCATACTCTCACTTGATGGAGTAGGGATGGTCCATAGGAGGATGATCCACTCTTTTGCAGCAGTATGTGGGATCTAGAGGTTATACTCTCAACAGCAATAGTGTTTGTGATTATGGAGGAAGTTTGGTTGAAAATCTGTGTGAGGAGACACCTTTGGATGCATGCAATGGTATGGGAATAGCATGGAGCCCAAGTGACTATTCAGATAGTCCATTAGCGCATAGGGATGATTTCCATAGAGCAGTACACTCCTCGACGATTGATATTCCACAGGAACATCACCAGGGCTGGGTCACTGAGAAGGATAGCCACTGAACTATTCTTAGGTATCCTTATGAGTTTTTGGTCATGCCCTTGGGATTGACCAATGCACCTACCACTTACCATATTTTCCTACAGCTACAGAGGGTTTTTTTTTTGTTCCTTGATGCTCTCAATATATACAGTAGGACATGGGAGGATCTCGTGAGACAGTTGGACGAGACAAGGGGGCATTATAGAAAAAACAGGGAGTTCTTATGTCTGGCATGTGGTCAGTGCACAGGATGACAGAGATAAATTGAGGGATGACATGATCTACTACAGAGGTGACACATATTTAGTCATTGAGGCCACATATGAGGAGATGATCATGAGGGTGATTCATGATACACCTTCAGCGGGACTTTTTGGGGACTTGTATGAGCATGAGGTACCACATATGGCAAATATACTTTACAGGAAGGTGTCTAGACTCCAGGTGTTGTTAGAGTACATTATCAAGAGTAGGGATAACAGATTTATTTGTGTGGTTTGGCAGGAGCATGACAAATTAGCATGCATGGAGTTGATTCCTAGTATCTAGTTTCCATCAGTTAATTGCATACAGGGATTAGAGATGAGGCTCGGTTGGATTCCAATAGTTATCAGTGTAGCACAACAACAGTCAACAAACCTTGGGAGTGGTGGAATTCCAAATTGGTGGTGGGATACAAGCATTCATCTGAATGATAGATTGTTTCAGACGATGATGATGATGATGATGATGATAGACAGAGTTGTGGCAATGATTCATTTGCTTGATTTTTGGGATGTCAATAGAGGGGAAGTTGAGACTTACTCTATATGGCAGGATAGAATTTATTTTCCGATACTCAGGATCGAGGTTGGCAGTGGATTTGCAGACTTAGACTTCACTAAGACACCTTTGCAGGGGATGATTTAGGATAGTGGTTTCAGTCCCTTCAAGAATTTCAGCTTAGGGTTCCAAGATAGGAGGATGTAGACTGGGCACATTGGTCTGATAGTGATGATCAAAGTGGTGCATCAGCAATATGGTGGTTCCTTCCTAGGTTTAGTTTGGGACCTGTTATCCCCGATATCTAGGGATAACTAGGAGATCATGTCTCGAGGCCCACATGGTCCTAGACATGGAGTACCGAGAGCAGGAGCGACCTGAGCATGGTCCTGGAGGACCCATCTTCTTCTTCTCAGCCAGATTTGTCCTGCCAGCAGTACCAGCCTCCATCACTACCGGCCTGGCCTTGTATCGGAAAAGGCTCTTGCTCCATGAGGTAATTGGTCTGAGGTATCATGGTATGTGTCATATTTGATCATTATGACCTTCTTATGTATGCATTAGATCTCTTTCATTTCAGATAACTGCTTGGACTTTACACTAGTCCACTTGACCATTGTTGGGGTGATTGATGGGGTAGCTTAGCGAGTTGGTATCCATGGGTTTTGGTTAGCCACCAAAGGGGGTTTGAAGGATCATCGTCCGCTCCCTTCATACTATCACTTTTCCATCTTATATCCCACTCATCCATCCCATTCCCCTAGTCTGGCCATTAGGAGGACCATCTGGGTACATCTTGTCTTGTGGGAAGAAGGGGCTAAAGGCCCAGGAGGTAAAAGCAGCTGGTAAAAGATAAAATCCATAGGAAATGAAAACCTAGAGATGCTTCGCCCAGGGGATCCCCGAGAAGGCAATAAAAAGCCTCTCATA
>ML806345.1:52607-76275 GCA_009831015.1 Picea engelmannii | reverse complement strand
CAGATTGCCTTAGGGACGTCTCCCTTGGACTTGCCCTCCTAAATAGAAAGAGCCCCCCATCGAGGTGACAGTGGGTGGGGAAGCTCATGTTACGCCGGTTTCAAGCCCTGACTCAAGCCCTTGGACCTATCCTACAAACCGTGTGATAACAGGACCCTAGGATTACATTGTTTGGAAGTTTAGCTATTGTTATACATGAAAGAGTATGTTCTGATTGTCAGGAGTTTACTTATGGGATTTCATGGGTTGACAGTTGGACAACAGGTACAAATGGAAGAGTCAACCATTATTTTCAGGAGCTTATACATATGGAGCATTGGATTAGTATCTTAGGGGGATATTCTATGAGGGGTGGATCAAGTATTTACAGTATCTATTTTCTCTATTGATCGGTGGTCTTCATGAGGCCTCTTGTGTGAGTACATTGCAAGACAATATTGTGGGCAGTAGGTGCTCCATGTTTTTCAGGTTGGTTTGGGACCCAGGGATCACTCTCAGTTTCAGTTTGGTTCAACTTGTTGATCATAGTGTTTTGATGGCATTTCTTGAGGAAAAGAAAACTTTGGGAAGGGAGGATTGTAATGTTCCTATTTTTGGATTCCCCTACCTTGCAGTCAAAGGCGACCTTATGAGTTTATGTCAGTCTGACTAGAGGAGTAAAATAAGGATAATAGTGAGCTCAGGAAATTTGGAGGAGTTATATGGGGCACGGGCTATCACATTCACCATCTTTCATCATCATGATCATTTCCGCATAGTTCGCTCTTGGTTTTGTGGCATTCCGATGATTTTCATAATTTTGGGTTATTATTAAGCATATTTTAATTACACTTAAGGTACTATTTGGAGTTTGTTTCTTGAAGAAATACCTTAGTGTAATAGCTCGTTGGAACCGGGGCGAAAATATCTATCATATAGGATGATGAAAAGTGACTTTTAGTGGCTGGAGAAGTCATAAAGGTAGATTAATCACTTTTTGGAGTAAAAATGTTCATTAAATTAATAAAGTGATTTTATGAGAAAATATTAAAGATGAATTAAAAGTCACTTGAGGGGGAAAAGGTGAAAAGGGGTATAAAATAGAGATAGGGACTCATATTCTCTCATTATGTTGATCATCATTTCACTTATATCTTTGAGCTCTGGCAGTTTGAGTGTTTTGAGGGTTTTGACTAGACAAACCCTAGAAATCAGCATGGAGGTGAAAGATCCCTCCTTTCCTGGTCCAAGCTTGGCCAAGGTGGTGAAAGATTCCACCCTCATCATTCTATTCAGTTCAGATCTACTTCAGGTATTATCTTTGAGGAAGGGCACACTGTTGGAAGGTTTATGTAGGAGGGGCGCACTATCCCAGCTCATGAGGTTCGATTTGGGTTCTACAGTTGAGATCTTGGGGAGATCTCACCTTGTATACACTTGCCAACCCTAGAGCACCTTTCCTTGGCACTTTGGGGAATTTTCAGTAGCCATATTTATTTATTAACAAAGTTGGGAGAATTTCCTAAAGGAGGGTGCACTGGGGGCTTGAGATCCAGTGATTGGTAGTCAGTTTTGTCATTTACAGCAAGGGGATCTTCTCATATGATTTAGTCATCATCATATCTATAGGTTTGTGGCCATTTATTGGAGTTTGGAGGCCAGATCTAGTGAGGATGGATTTCTGAGGGAGTTTCCAGCCAAAGAGGGGCGCAACTCAACCAGAAGGTTCATGTAGTGAGCAGAAGGGAAAGATATTGATCTTTAGATCTCTTGCATGCAGCTTGTGGAGGATCTTGGGAGCCAAACTCTCTTATCTCTATTCTACTTTGGAGGTGCTATCAACCACATCTTCTCTCTTCTTAAGTATCTTCAGATCTGCACTTCTGTTCTATTAAGGACAGTTATATATTAAATAAAATTCAAATATGAGTTTGTGGCTATTCTATTGTTGTTTAAGTTCAAATCTATCATTGCAAACCAATCGTGCAATCACACTTAAAAATAAACCCAAAACACAAGCTCCACAAACTACAGGTGCGAATTGTTTGACAAAACCTCTCTACCAAAAACATTAAAAATTAAAAAATTCCGCACATCCATTTGGGGATCTTACAATTGATAAGTAAGTATTTTTTTTTATGATGTTTAATAGTGTTATATGTACCATCTCAATAACAAAAAATGTTCTATGACCAAAATTTAAAATAAACATAATCATTCAATCAACTTGACTATTATGGATGGACTTCTTTCTTAGGCAAGAAGTAGAGTATGTATAATATAACTTAAAATATTAAATATTAAATTGTAAATAATAAAAACATTAAAATAAACTCTACAATATATCAAATTTTAAAAATATTCAATCATTTTTTATGTTTTTTTGTTAGCTAAATATCTCCGACTTGTGGTATTGACCTGTGGCTGAGATGACATGACCCAAGTGCATCTAAGCCATCAAAATCACCCAGGGATCGCACCCGACTTGAACCGCACACCCTTAACATGGTTGGATTTGAGGTGTCTGTAGAAGTTTCAAACCGATAACTTTACTTACGGAGTGCCTTAACAGTAACCGATAACTTTACTTACGGAGTGCCTTAACAGTGCACTCCCTCACCAACTGATGTACACTACGAAGACCAATCTTTTTTTATGTTAAATTTTATAATTTATTTTAATTTTTAATTTATTTTATGATAAAATATTAAATTATTTTAAAAATATATATATTAAAAATAAATGTTTAAATATATAATAGAAATAATTGTTTAAAAAGTAATTCCACAATAATGAGTATTTTTATTTTTATTCCTTGCCACAACGAGGAGTATACATTTCATTCTTTGATTAAATTGCATCGATTATGCATTACTTCACTTTGCATCCATCTAATTTTTATAAAGTTTAACAATGTCATCAAATAATAATACATTAAAAACAATAAGTTAGGAGAAAAAAAAAACATTTTTTTAGAAGTTTGATAATTTATTTTTTATTGGTCTAAAGTCATGTGGATTGAAAACATTTCTTAAAAGTTTGATAATTTATTTTTTATTGGTGTAAAGTCATGTGGATGAAATGTTTCATCAAACTATATTGACAACACATTATTTAGTTTGATAATTTATTTTTTATTGGTCTAAAGTCATGTGGATTGAAAACATTTCTTAAAAGTTTGTTAATTTATTTTTTTATTGGTGTAAAGTCATGTGGATTGTGGATGAAATGTTTCATCAAACTATATTGACAACACATTATTTCATAAAGTTTAACAATGTCATCAAATAATAATACATTAAAGGAAATAATTTAGAAGAAAAAAAAACATTTCTTATAATTTTAGAAATTTGATAATTTATTTTTTATTGGTCTAAAGTCATGTGGATGAAATGTTTCATGGTCAAATTATATTTACAACACATTATTTCACTTTTGCATTCATTTTTATATAGTTTTACAAAGTTATTAAATAATAATATATTAAACACAATAATTAAAAAAATAAAAATATTTCATCTATTTTTATAAATTAGAAAATTCAATTTTCTAATTGGTTCAAAGACAATCATGTGGATGGGACATAAATCCTTATAGGAGAAAATATATTTGTTAGGAGAAAAAAAAAAAATAAATAATTTAAATTTTATGAGGATGCCACATTCATTGCATTTAATATGAAGTTGGCATATTACCAATGGCTTTGAATGCAAGAGAATACTAGGCTTGTGGGTTGTAAGTATTAACATGGGTATTGGTTTCATTGAATTTTTTTTATCAGTGCATGCTATATCAAGACATTGGACAAGCATGTGTTAAAATAGAGGCGGTGGAATTTGAAGAATGATCTCACTTGAGATGGAACAAAGGTTTCAACAAATAACGGGGGGATGCTAGCATTTTTTTCGACAACTCTTGTTGTAACTTCAAATTAAATTGTTTAAATAGGCTTGCTTCCTTGAAGCCTATGATGCCCAAATTAGATTCACCAACTAAGAAGGATGGTCGTGGTAAAAAACATGTTGATAAGTTTCGATTAAAGCATTTCCAATCTTGCTTTTGGAAATTGAATGTAGTATTGAATCAAATAATACACACCATTAATAACTCCCATTATTTTGGGTTTTTTGGAAATGTTGTCGTCTTAGAGCCGTCTGCATACTTCTTCAGAACATGCACACACCCGTTTATGTTAAATGTGCAAGAGCTTCTAGGAAAGATTGAAATTGTTGCTAGTGTTTGGATGGATGGCATAAAAACATAGTGTGTATTTTCTTCTTGTGCATGATTTTCAAATGTCTCTTTTGTAAATGTTGGGGATAAATGGATTGAAAATTCTTGAATATTTGGTGCTCTTCTACACAGGAAGATTACCTGGGCTTTCTTGAAAAGGTTACCCATTAGCGTTTCTCATAATATAGTGCACCAACAATTATATGCATCAAGATTGTTCAACATTCTTAACATTTAGGCTCGAGGTCGAGATGATTGCAAGAATCATGTAAATTTGATACCTTAAGAAGTAAATTTAGGCCTACCAACATAAATTAATATTTATAGGCAAGATATCTATTAGTTTCCCCATATGGGAAGAGTGCAAGTGGGTGATCAACGAAATTGTTCAACAATTATATAGTATTTACACAAGTGTTTCTTTCAATAATAGGGTTTGATTTGTATATATAAACCAAAACTCTAACCTTAAATTTTTCATAGCAAGTGAGATATGTCAAGGATATAACATGCCTTATTGTTTGGTTTGTTCAATATGTTTGTCAATATTTTGTTGACTCTCATGGCATCTACAAATGCACTTGAAACCCTTGATAAAATCATTCCTTGATGTCTTTGTGATGAACCTTTGAAATAATCTTTCTAGTGTCAAATACTTCATTCCTTACCGTTTGATTTGTTTGATAAGTCCATCAACACTTCGATTACTCTCATGGCATCTACAAATGTATTTGAAACCCTTAATAAAATTGCCCCTTTATTTCTTCCTAATCAGCTTTAAAATTATGTTTTCAATGTCAAATATTAAATTGGCATAGTATATGTTATAGAGAGATCTTAGCATGTACTAGCTAGTGATATGAGGCTACACATCAACATCAATTCCCAACAACACCAACTCCAATGCTCTCAATACAAAAACCATAATTCTCAACATCAACTATAGTTTCAAAAATAAAAATAGTATATGCACTCTCTCAAGCAAAAATAATGTAATGTTCTATGCAATTCATTGCCCAAGAGCACCCTTCAATATGCACGAGAGTGTCTTTACCTCATGTTTTTTCTTTTCAAAGTCTATAGTAGACTAGTTGTGCTTACATACACATGTCGATCTTGATTCCCAAGTGCACTTATTGTTGCATATGTGCATGAACTCCACACGCAATGTCCAAGAGTAGTTCAATGTTGTGCTTGTTTAGAAAATGAAATAGTACCTATACAAACCATAAAAACACCAAACTTTTTTCCAGCTTGAACATACTGGAGGTATGCCAACATAACAAAGATAGCATGTTTCACCATTTTCATAACACAACAAAAAGTGTAGGCTTCATAGTAGTGCTTGATGTGCCTAAATGAATGAATGAATATAGCTATCAAGAAAATGATCCTTCGCCACTTGTTGACCACCTATTTCGATTAGGGGGTCAACTCCATGTACCATGAAGATATGCACCTAATGGTGTTACCAAGTTGAAGACTTGTTGGTTCTACAAGACAGTTTTGGCCTTCAACACATATTTTTGTAATCGAAATTTTCGCTCCCCTGTGTGGGATAATAATGTAATGGGTCTGCATGGATCATAGTTTAGGTTGGTTGCCTAGGAATTTATCATTAGAGGAGTCCCTTTCATCGAGTGTTTTTTTTTCCACAGGTTATTAATTTGACCTAACCAGCCTTATTAATTTCTCTGGAGTTTTTCACTCCCACAATAATCCTCTAAAGTGGTGAAATATGTTCTAATGGTCGATCCCTATGGTAGCTAGTGTCTAGGAATATTGTAAATTACCATGCTAGACATCTCCTAGAGTCTTTCGGAATTCTCTCAAGTCTAAAGTTTTTTTGTTTTTTTTAATTACCTATTTAATTGTAATTTTAATTATTTTTGATATAAAAATGTAAAAAGTAGGTCCTTGGGAATTTTGATAGGGGTATGAGTACTCAAAAGAAATGAAATGAGACCCCCTACACCATTGGACCAAGTTTCAGCTGAATTGAACAAATTTTGATAGATCTTTGTCCATGAGGAGTCCAAGTCAGTCTAGAGTCAACAATTTAATTACTTAATTGACAAAGTCAAAATGTCATTTTTTTGTAATAATGAAGCAAAAAGGTTTGAGAGAGAGTGGGAAAGGTTTCCTAACCTTTTTCCTAAGTTGGAAAAGTAATTTTCCACTTAAACTACCCCCCTTGCTTAGCCAACAACTTAAAGTGGTGTTCCCTAGCTAATTAACATGTGGGAATTAAAAAGTTTAAGTGAAAAAAGGAACATAAACCTTAAATTTGTCCTCCTTGGTGTCTAATTTAATGTTTGACCATAGGAAAAGGTGTTTTCCCCCTTTACACCTCACCTCTTCACTCACTTACCAAAACTCTTACCAAAACCCTAAAAGTGACTCTTCCTTGACTTTGTCTATTTCTCTTGGATGTGTGACACTTGTAACTCATCCAGGAGGGGTAACGCTTGGCTCCCAAGTATAAATAAAGGCCTCCCCTCCCTCATTTCATACATCTATTCTCAGTGCAAGGTTATTCTACTAATTTATCTCCTCTCCTCTCCTCTCCATTTCTCTCCCATGGTTCTCTCTCATTCTTCTTGTTCTCTCTTTCTTTTCTCAAGTTTGGGCAAGTATTTGTCCTAGCTTGATTCTAATACAAGAAATTTTTGGAGGATACATGGTGTGAAGAGTCTTCTTGGTTCCATATTGCTTAATAAGGTGATTTTGTTCTAGTTATTTCTTGTTTTCATTTACAAAGTATTTTGTTTGGGTAGATCTTTTGGTAGTATTATCATAGATCTAGTCAGTATATCTTGTAGATTTAACAAAGTATTTTGTTTTATTACATGTATGTGCTCACCCCTTTCTCTTTTCTGTAGCATTGTTTCAAGAAATTTGCAGGTCACCTAAGGGTTTTGAAGATAGATTTCAGATCTGGATATCTTTCTCATCATCCATATAAAACCTCTAATATTTTTTGTTCTGCTTTTATGTTCATATTCCTCTATATTTGGGTGGATTTGTGTTCTGAAATAAACAAAAAAAGAATATATATACTATTGGTTTTGTACTATAAATTTATGGTTTCCACTAACATAAATTTTCTGCAAATTTTTTGTCATTTCTGCAGTTTTTCCAACAAGTTTTACTTGCTGGTTTTTTGCAGGTTTGTGACATAAACGTGGAGGAACGACTCATTTGGGGTCATTTAAATTCAAGTAAACTCCTCCTAATCAAGGGTATTGAATACCCCCTTTTTCTTTTCCTTTCTAAAGGTGTAAGCAAGCCCAAGAGAGTCTCTAGGGCTTGCATTTCTCAAACAAATTAAAATTTCTGTGTTTTTAATTTCTAGTTTTCCTACACCTAAGAAAACGTTTGGCCAAGCCAACCATCATATATCATAAGGATAGTTAATTAGTTTTATTTTCGGCATTGCTTGTCATTTCTAGTTTTCCCCACTTGTCATTAAGACAAGGTTATGTGGCTAGGATTAGTTTCCTTTCAAGTTCTTTTATTCTTTATTGTTTGCCTACACCGAGAAAAGAGTTTGGCCAAGCCAACCATCCTATCTCGTAAGGCTAGGTGATTAGTTGTGGTTTATTGTTTCTAGTGCTTATTTTATGGTTTATCTTTAGATCTTAGAAGCTCTTTTCATTTCATTTCTTAAGTCGTGGAGGCATGGTAACTTACTTGTGTTTTTCAAGCATTTCTCTCATTTCCAATTAATTGTTTTATTTTCAAGTTCAATCACTTAATTTTTTTCAAGCTTAAACAATTTACTTTACTTTAATTGCAAGCACTTAACCCAACTTAACTTAATTAATTCTTAAGGTTCAATTTAACTTAGATCCATAGGATTTCAATCTATCTAGTTAATTAGAGTACCTTTAAGTGTCTCAACTTTGCCATCAAAAAAGGAACCTAAGGAAGAAGCAAGGGGTGTTAGATCAGGGATGGTCTCACGGCACTAGGTGTCCCCCTTGTGGAGTACTTTTGTTCCCGGATTGACCTGTGGATCTAGGGTGTGGCCTTGTTTCACTCACTTATTGAGTACCCAGCAGCCTTTTTGGTATAAGTGGGGAGAGTTCTAGAGAAGTCACATAGTTTTAGGATTCACACTTTAACTTAATCAACTTAATCAATCCTAAAACTTAATCCACCTCAACTTGGTATAATTTCTTAATCTTTTGATGGTTTATGCTCTTTAATCTTGCAAACATTTCACTTAAGTTACTTTACATGCAATTTTATTTGAACACTTGTGGATGATTAACTAGTAGTTGTGTATCTCTTGCTTGTGGAGGCTTTTACTTGCTTTATCTTTAATCACCCCTTGAAGTTGTGCATCTTGTGAAGGCACTTGTTGTTTGGGTTTGCAGTTGTGTTGATACCATTGAACAAAACCCCTTGAAGTTGCGCATCTTGTGGAGGCACTTCATTGTTTGGGTTGTTGGCTTGTTTTGTTGTGGTGATCTTCTCTTGAAAACTATTTCCTTTCCCTGCACAAATCAAGTCAAGTTAGTTTAATTAGTGATTTCCTATTTCATTTGTAGACTATTGTATCTTTGTATCTAATTGTATCATTTAGATATTATTTACCTTGTTGATAGTTATCTCAATTATTGTGTATCTAATCTAATTGTAAAAGTCTTGTAAAGTTATTTTTTATTTGTATTAATCTCTTGTTGTAACTTTAGTTGACCCATTGCCCAACCTTAGGCATTAGTCTTAGTTGACTTAGGGACAGGATTGCTTGTCATTGAAGGTTTTCATTTGCATTGATTGCCTCTCATATAGGCTAGTTTCCCCCAACCTTTAACAAATTAAAATTAACTCCTATAACACATTTAATCACTCACATAGTAACTAGGGTCTACCTCCCTTGACTTCCCTAGGAGTAAGCCTAGACGGAAGGAGTTCAAATCGAGGTGATAGTGGGCTTGAACTTAGACATTGTGTCTCTGAGGACACACTAAGTGGATTGAGACTTATTCCACGTTTGCAAGTGTGTATAAGGACGAAAACACCACTAAAGCACTAGAGGGGGGAAAGAGAATAATAGAAATTTGTAACCAACGTTTTAATCTTGAAGTCGTGCCAACATTGTAACCAACATTTTCTGCAAAATCCCCTCACAAGGGCTACAAGTTGTCGATCTTTACATCAAGGAGTGTGGCATGAGTGAGTTGTTAACAAAGTATGGAATCGGAAATGCATGATGTATTCATCTTCTCCCTCCTCCCAAGTGTTAACACATGCCTTAGGAAGTATATTGTCAAGATGGACTCCTCTAATAAGTGTGTAGAATCTATTTAATCTATAATACATTGTGTGGTGCACTAATTTGGGTGTATCACTTCCAATGAGTGAGATATTTATTGTAGGTAGAGTCAACCACTTTGAAACTTGGTAGTGGGATTAGTTTGGTAGCAACGAATGATGTTTGTCCATTTAAACGCAACTACTCATTGTGGTAAAAAGCATTGAATTCACTACCATGTCCATGTGACACGATATTAGCTAGTTTTCCATGACATATGATCATCCATGAATGCAACTATATGCAATTTAGAATTAATATTGAACCTAGGGATTGATATATTACTTTTTTGGGGAATTATTTGCCTTGCAACTCTTATCATGTTAGACCCAACTAGGAAAGAGTGTGTGAGCTTCATTCTATTAGTTGATTGTACAACTAGGTGCATTATTATATGACATCATTTGGAGAAATATAATTGCAACAACTACTCGGTGCTTTTGTCCCTATCCCTTAAAACTCTTCATTATAACAAAAGTGTATATTGTTCTATTAAATTAAAGTTCCTTGCCAAAAAAAATCATTATATATAGCCATTAACTTAGTAGACTACTTGTCCTGATGATGAATCTGGTTTGCAATCCGAAACGTTGACAATATAAAGATGTCTACTGTGGATTTTCCAATCATTTCTAATAACCACTCTCACCATATAAACCAAAAAACTCTAGCTATTAACTTAGTAATAGCATCCACATGTGAAGGGGGCCATAAATAAATCTACAGTTATTTAGCAAAGATATTGAAGATACTAATTAAATTGATCAATGAAAGTTTAATATAAAGATATTTTCATGTACCTTGAGCCATTGAGTATAGTTGTTGGGGTACTAAGATTTTCTTCCAACTCTTCCATCATTATTATGGCCAAAACCTGCATGTAAGACTCTTCATGCACATGCCTTGACAGGTTCGATGGTCCTGGGTCGACGCCTTAATTCTTTTACCATCCAAATGTACCCTTACATGCAAGCCTTAACCCATTTTTAATTCGATTTTTAACCCTTTGATTGGATATCAAGCTTGCTTATTTCCACAACAATCTTTTACACTATAGAGGAACACCCATATTGATGGGATTTGGGTCGTCGATCCAGATCTGTTAGTGAAATCCTAGTGGTTTGTGAGAAGGTGATCCTCTCCCCCAAACACTCCAATGTGCACAATTCATTGTACGCCATCAATTTTGATTATTTGATGAGATCTTAGCCATTTGTGGTAAAATCAATACTTCTTTATCCAAAACATTATTGATTCCATGAATTATATTGGACCATAGATCTATATCTACATGTCCTTCCATTAATCCATACTGACTTAACCTCGTATGCAACAGGGTTAATCCCCACCATCGATCCAACTACATCAATGGTCCACTATCACCCCCAAGTTCTTCCATCTAAGTAGGTTAAACCCCTCGTTATTCTCCCCAGGTTCCCTTCCTCATTGTTGGTCTAAAATATGATTGGCGGTTGAGATCTTTGTGGGCCTATAAAAACCCTCCTTGCGAGTGCACAATTTTATAACCCATACCAATGGGAAGGAGGCATGTGTCTCCCATTCATATGACTATAACAGCTAAGTCAACAGCCATAAACCCTCTCTTCCATTGATCCCATTTTAATCAACAATCCAAATCTACCATGGGACCCAAAGACTATGGTCCACACCAATAACATCATGTCAGGTGTTTATTCCTCAAACCCTCACATGTGCTAACTCTAAGGAATATTCACCTTGGTATCCATTCCTTATCGTTGATCCTAAAATAAATGGACAACAATATTCTTGAAAAAGATAAAGAACCCCTTCCCCCATCATGTAAGTTTATAACTTGCATGAATAGGGAGGCACCACTCGTCCTCACTATGTAGCCTCCACCCAAATAAATTATTGCACAACTCTACCCGTGATTAAAATCCAACCATCAATATAGGTTCCAATCAACGACCTATATTGTTTTGGGTCATAAACGTCCCTTCCCCATGGGGTGCACCTTTATAACCCATGCCAATAGGACATTACCACATACCCTTGGTGCAAAAATATAATAAGTCTTAAAATGATAGGAATCAGACCCTAGTTGTGCCACGACCTACTTCTCCAAAGACTCCTTGAATTATAAAGAATCGTTGAACTTTCCTAGACCCTTTTAACAATCATTAGAACGCTAAACTAGCATGGAACTTCCAATATCAACATGAATGCATGAACAATGCACATTAAGGTATAAACACATCATATGAGTATGGATTCCTATATGTAGGAAATGCCCAATCATGGCGCCTTCTCCTAAATGCATAATTTAAACTTCTAACATACAAATTCATGCAAACCATACAATTCTCAAAGGAATAACGGAACGACCAAGTATTTTTCATATCCATAAATGTCGAAAAAATACTTATATGTTATAGAATATGATCTATGCAATTGATCGTGCATGAGAAAATTTCCACCCAACCGTGGGTATTCGATGTGAATACTACCCCTATGCTAGGTTATGAGACCACCAGGGAAAACGAATCCAATTCACAAGGGAAACTCTCTCTCCCTACCCAATTCACATAATGCTCACTAATTTCTCCTCTCCATGCATTCCAAGCAATCCTACATCCATCAAACCACTTTATGGCTCTCTTCCTCTCTACCCCACATAGCACCAAGAAAGGATACTCCTTCACTACTCCATAGTCCCTCAAAGCACCCTCTCCTAAAGTGTTGTCCAAAATGTCTAAAAAGAGTCCAATCTCATTGTCTACCTTTTGGAAATTGCCAAGGAGAATTCATTGGGTACAAATTGCTAGGATTTAAGGTTCATATGTGTCAGGCTTCTATGCTCAACTAGAACGTTCAATTCCCATCCAAGATCCACACTTTTCCTCTCCTTCCTAGGGTTTATTTTTTAGTTTGGTTCTCTGGTTATGGGTTCATGGTTATTTCTATTGTGTATATGTCTTTTGTGTGGCCATTATCCTTCTCTCTCCCTCTTGTCACATGCATGGTTCAAATAGATATATCACTAAGATAATGGAAGGGGATAATTACATGATAACACACATGTAGCAAAGCTAATACATAGGGTATTCACTCTTTATCATAATGATTGTACTTACCCCACTCCTCACAATTACATGGGGAAACTTTCCCCACCAACATCTTACTTGCATTTAATGATTGGGAAAATGAGTCAATGAAGGTAGTTGGCCTCATTTAATACACATGATGGAAAAGGATGAGTTCTAAGGCTGACACTTGGCATCACAAGATTCACATCCCCTTAGGCCCCCCTTTCTCTTCTCATCTCGTGGGATCATATCCATTCTCATGCTCTGCATAGCCAGTGTGGAACATTTTGTATTATATTTCAACATAAAGATTTGCATAATTTGATTTCATCGTGACAATCTTAACTTGTGGTCTCTACAAGTACATAGCTTACATGATACATGCTTATATATTCACTAGTCAAACCTTAGCCTTCAACTCTACACTAAGAATTCATACTAACATATTTACTTGATTTGCATAATTTGATTCAATATAATCCAAGGGCCAACAATGAAATATTAATGATACATTGATTATGCATGAATTAATTGGATTGATTAAAATTTGAAGGGAAAATATTTCAATATCATACCCTTTATTAAGAATGTTTTTTTGTTTTATTTGACACTCTTCTTGTAAATGTTTCAATTCAAAAAGGCAAAGAGAGTCTTGTACTAAGAATGTTTTATTTGAAACCTTTACTCTTCAATTTTTGAAAGGTAACGTTTGAGAGAAGTTTGCACCTCTTGTTTTTTAATCACTTTGTTGTCTTAGTATTACTTATTGTTTATTTTATTAGTATTAGTAAGAATTAATGAGAGTGAAAGGGGAAAACGCATAAACTCTTTCACTTAATAACATGTGTATGGAATGTATTTTAATATATCTAGCAACATATTAAATCACATAATATACTCTTTTTTTTATCATGAAATACTTATTTCAAAGAAATTCTTGAGCACTTCTCTTTATTTTGAAGATGGTATCTAGGATAAATCGGATTCTTAAAGACTTAAGGTCATGTCAATATTTGTCTCATGTAAAGCATAATATGTCATTAACAAAATTTGAACCTAAACAAAAAAGATAACAAATTTCCTCCCAACTACCCAAACTAATTTCAATTAATAAATATTATACAATTTATTCCATATAAAAAAATTTATGTAAATAAATCAATTTTAATTTTATTATCAAACATGATAAATTACACATAACTCATATTTAATTCATAATAATAATAAACAAAACATGATAAATTACACATAACTCATATTTAATTCATAATAATAATAAACAAACATAAAGCTTAATCTTGAGTGTATATATATATAGTCCTAAGAGTTATATAAAAAAAAAAAAATTATATTTTATATGTATATGAGAGAATATCTTCAAACATGAATATAGATAATCGTAAGGGTCGATAAAAAAATGTTAATGTATATTATATATAATCTTATATACTATAAAGTGTTTATAGTAATAAAATGTTTTTAAAATATTAAAACATGAAAATCTAGAATGTATATTATTTTATAAAGTAAAATAAATCATATTATATCATATAAATAGATTATGAATATTTGGAATATTTCGAAATTGGAATTTCTTTTTTCATAGAAGTAATTATGATGGGTAATTTTTTATTATATAAGATAAAATAATTATAATTTTGTATCTATATACAAATAAAAAATAAAATAAATAATTTATTTTCCATTGTCTATAATATTTAATATTTTGTACCCAAATCAATTAATGGAAAATAACGGATTTGGAAAAATGTTTCATTGTAAATAAGGATGTGACCACCCTCTACAAAGGCACTCATAAATGAGACAATATGAACTCTTGTATGCCAAGAAACCCCATGCCCAAAAGTCTTACCTCCATCCACTTCAAACTCTTTTACATGACTTAGAGAGGGTCTTCTTGGGAAACACTCCTTGACTTAGGGAATTATCTACCCAATAGGGCACCATGACAACCCTCCCATACTTAAATTTGGCAAGTTGTATAAGGTCTTTGAGAATTTTTTTATTTTGAAAAGGGGGGATTCGATGCACATGTTTGGGTGTTTCTTTTAATATTATATGTGACTTACTTGGCATGATACATGTGGCTTGTGGACCCTTGGAGGGCGTATTTGTTTGTCTTTGCAGGACCTTTCCAAGTGAAAGCTTTTCCATGGAAGAACTAGGTCACTTGGACCTTCATAGGGGCTTGAAGCCCATTGGTTGGATGATGCACCCCCCATCATTGGGCACTTATGAAGATAAATGTTGCCTTTGGATGCACTTGGACATCATGAGATGATCACATTTAGGCCCCTTTCATGTGAAAGTTGGCCTTGGGAGGCCTAGGACGTCACATCCTAACCCTTGACGTCACCTTTCTTGATGGGGTTATGATGGGTTTTGATGGTCATGGTGGTGATGTGATGTGATTTGATGGAGAGAGATGCATTGATTGTCACCCATGACGAGGTGACACATGGCCTTTGGAGGCCCAATGACTTGCACCTAGAGGCTCTATGTCTCTCTTGGAGGCCTAATGTCACCCTTTAAGGGTTTTAATTTAATGTTATTTTGTTATTGGTAAAATGTAAAGACAAATTAGAGGGTCGCTCCTCTTTTTATTTTGTTGTTGACAAATTAAAGTGGACAAATTAGGGTTAGATGACCTTGTATGAATAAAGGTCATTTCACTCTCATTTTATCATCATGGTTTTGAGAATTATGTACTCTCTTGGCTGAAATTTTCTCCCCACTTGGGAAATTCGCTCTATCTCTCTTGGTGTATTGTGGATGATTTTACTTGTCTATTGGAAGGAAGGCTAGCGCTATCTCTTGATGTTTATTTTCTTGGCAATGTGGTGGAAGATTCCTGATAAGTAAGGGTTTTTGCATGTTATCTCTTGAACTAGATAAGGAATTTTTGTAATTGTGTTGTTTCTTCTTGTTTTTAAGGCTAATATTGTTAAACCCTTGGAGGAGTATAAGGGCATACACCCTCCATCAAGATCTATTGTGTTGTCATTGAAAAGGCTATTTTGCAAAGGTTGTTACAAGGAGTAAAAGAGCTTACACCCTTGTAGATTTACCTTGATAAGGTTTGTTTGTTCTAGAAAGTAAAAAGGCTTACACCCCTAGAGAAGCAATAAACACTAGCTCATAAACAAGAGACCCCATAACCCAATAGATAAGGTATTAATCTACTTGCATTGGAGATTGAATATTATGCATTGGTAAATGTGATATCAAGGAGTTTGAATTGTCTAAGTTCGGAATTTAATTTTACATCCTTTAAGCTACTTTGTGCCCTAAGGGCATCCTGATTAGCCAAGTGATCTCATCGTTGTTATAAATTTAATGCTACAACCAATAGGGTTGCAGCAAACTCATTTGTATCTTACTCTTGGCTCACTTTTCTACCACTAAAATTCACTTGCAAGCTACCATAATTAATCTATTGGTTAAATGTTTTTGTTTGGGTGGATTGTTTGTTGATTTTAGTGGCTAGAACTTGTTGTTGTAGAAAATGTTTTCTACAACCATAAGGATTTTACAAATCTTTCTGATAATACTAACTAGCATCCCTCTAATTTCTATCAAATTCTTGTTTTAATCATTGGAAATTCGTCTACATATTGTCAGTTTTGTTTTGAACATATTGCACTTGCTTTTGATTGTATATTTTGCAGTTCTTATACTCACTTATTTCTGATATATATATTGTCATACTGCTACAATTTGGGACAGCAAATTTTCTTGATGAATCCCCTTTAGTTTTGAGGCTTCATTTACTGTATATTGTCTTGTTTTGGGCAGGTCTAACATTGTTTTGCAGATACATCACCTCTGGAAACTAATTACCTTCTCACAAAACTCATTCTTAAGCCTCATATCCACTCTTGACCTTGAACTATAGGGTCATCCTTCATCTCTGTTCACTTTCCATTGCAATCCTCCTAGGGTCACCCAGGATTCCCCCCTTGTGATTTTATCATCACTAAAGTGAGGGGAGTGTTTATCTAAGATGGCAGTGGGTGAATACTCCCATAGTTGTCACACCTTTGTGGTTTGGGTTGGGATTTTCCCAAACTACAATATGTGCGATAACAAATTATATGTGTGTTTGAAAGTATATAGACTATTTGTTAACCTTTGAGCACTTCCCTTTAAGACCATGTGTTCATTGAACTCTAGATTTAGGTTGAGTGTGATAGTGACTAAACTACACATAGGAAATGATGCTACATGAAATAATTGTTAATGTTTAAGCCATTATTATAGTTCTTTGCATTTCAATAGATAACAACAACATAAGACAAGATCACTGAGAAATACACAATCACAAGAGACACAACATTTATCCTAGGAAACCCTCTAGGGGAAGAAAACCAAGAAAAAATTGCTTATTATAGATAGCCAATACAATGCCAAGAGATAACTTAAGCTAATACAGAAGATCTTTTTCCAAAGAGGTGCCACTCTCTCTCCTTCTTCTCCAACTACAGTTCTGAAACTTGTCTCTCAATGAGCAAGTGAGGCACTAGCCTCCTTATTTATACAAATCTGGCACGTGTGAAGTTTCTCTTCACTGGCAGGGCCGACTTCTCAAACTGGGTGGTTATAACCACCTTTATTATATTTTGGGGCCTCTTGAAATATTATGGGGTCGACTTCTTCTTTTGCCTTTTACAATTACCTTATGACCAATCCACAAAAGGGGATTTGGTCCTTATACAATAGCCGACATGATAAATCCACAATGGGGATTGATCCAAGAATAATATATCAAATAATAATAAGAATACACTTTGCAGTTACATTATTTCAACACTCCCCCTTAACAAGAAGGGTATTCTTCAACATCATCATGTGAGAGAGAGAGGAAAGCATCATCAACAGCATCAAGTGGGTGAGAGGACAACATCATCAATATCATCTTGGAACATTGACTGGCATATCTATAAATCATCGAAAGTTTTCTTCATCGACAGCATCATCATTCTCAAAGGAATGCAATCATCATCTGCATCAATATGTATTAGTATAAAACTGATACATCATCATCATCACAGCACGAGGTTGGCTCATCATAATACAGGACTGGATTTACGTCACAGTTGTCAAGCTGGAAGCTCAATACTCCTCTTGCTTTATGTCATAGTACTCAAGCTGGAAGCAAGATACTAGACTGGCTTTACATCACATCTACTCAAGCTGGAATCATAGTACTAGTCTCATCTCAATGTCTTGCTTTACGTCACAGCACTTAAGATGGAAGCAAGATACTCATCCTGCTTTACGTCACAACAATCAATCTAGAAGCAAGATACTCGTCCTACTTTACATCACAGCAATCAAGCTGGAAGAAGGATACTAAACTAGCTTTACATCACAGTTGTCAAGCCGAAAGCACAGTTCTAGTCTCATCACATCATCTTGCTTTACGCCACAACCATCAGGTTAGAAGTAAGATGCTAGACTAGCTTTACGTCACAGTTGTCAAGCCGGAAGCACAACACTAGTCTCATCTCATCGTCTTGTTTTACGTCGCAGCAATAAAGATGGAAGCAAGATACTCATCCTGCTTTACGTCACAACAATCAAGATGGAAGAAGGATACTAGACTAGCTTTACATCGCAGTTGTCAAGCCAGAAGCACAGTTCTAGTCTCATCACATCATCTTGCTTTACATCACAGCAATAAAGTTGGAAGCAAGAGATGTCTTATCATAGCAACTACTCCCCCTTTCGAGGAAGGTCCTTTCGGACTATACCAAGCTTATCTCGAAAGTGCTCAAAATTTACACGAGATAGAGGCTTGGTCAACACATCAACAACCTGTTCATCCGTGCTAACGTACTGGAACTTTAAGGCTCCTCTCTGCACCATGTCATGGATGTAATGATATCGGATCTCTATGTTCTTCGACCTATCATGGAATACAGGATTCTCTGTCATCTTTATGCAGCTCTGGTTGTCACATAGGATCATGGTTGCTTCCATCTCTAGGTCAAATAGATCGGTCAGCAACTTTCGAAGCCATATAGCTTCGCAGCTGGCAGAACATGCAACAATATATTATGCTTCCTCTGTGCTGAGAGCAATGTTAGATTGCTTCCTACTCTGCCACGAGATCATGGCTGATCCCAAACTGAAACAGCATCCTAAAGTTCTTTTCCTGTCAGAAACACTTCCTGCCCAATCTGCATCAGTATATCCACTCAATGTGAAATCATGATCTCCATCATAGCTGAGACCTCAATCTATCGTACCCTTAAGGTACCTCATCACATGTTTTGCAGCCACTAGGTGAACATGTCTGGGTTCTACCAAAAATTGACTCAAGGTGTTCATGGAAAAACAAATTTATGGTCTGGTGTTCGTCAGGTACATCAGTGATCCAATAATATGTCTGTACAGCATCGCATCAATCAATTCTGACAAAGTTTCAACCAACAGCTTCAGCTTCGCTTCCATGGGTGTAATCATGGACTTGCATTCCAACATGTCGAATCTCTTCAGGATTTCGACTACATACTTCCCTTGATTAAGGAAGATCCTCTCTAGACTCTGCCATACCTCAAGACCTAAGAAACAATGCATTAGGCCAAGGTCTTTCATCTCAAATTATGAGGCAAGTCTCTTCTTACATTCAGTGATGAGCTTTTCTTCTCCGGTTAAGAATAAGTCATCCACATATAGCAATAATATTACTGGCTCATCATCCATAACCTTGAAGTAGAGGTTAGAATCTGCTTTACTCTTGGTAAAGCCCAAGCTCATAAGGAAACTATCTATTCGGCCATACCAAGCTCTAGGAGCTTGCTTCAATCTGTATAAGGTTTTCTTCAATCTGTAGACATAAGACTTCTTGTCTTCAACTTCAAATCCTTTAGGTTGCTCTATATACACTTCCTCTTCGATGACACCATTTAGGAAAGTTGTCTTTACGTCCATCTGGTGCATCTTCCACTTCATCTTAGCTGCAAGGGCTATGATGGTTCTGATCGAAGTGTATCTGGCTACAGGAGCGAATGTCTCTTCATAGTCAATGCCTTTGTTTTGAGAAAATCCACGAGCTACAAATCTTGCTTTATATTTCTCAATACTTCCATCAGCAGCATGTTTTATTTTGAAGAGCCATTTGGAGGATACCACATCTTTACTCTTCGGTCTCGGAACTAATTCCCATACTTCGTTCTTCATTATGGATTGGTATTCCTCTGTCATGGCATCTTCCCATTCTTTTCTCTAAATGGCTTCTTCAAAGCATGTAGGCTCCTCCTCTAGAAGATCACACATCAAAGCCGTATAACTGGAGAATGGCTTTGGTCTTTTCACCTGTCTCGTAGTTCCTTCGGGAACACCATACTTTTGTCCATCTTGAATAAGCTCTCTAGCCCAAGTTGGCTTCCTTTTATGGAGGATCGTCATCTGAGGAGGTTCTTGAACTTCTGATATATCATGGTCTTCTCGAATTTCCTCATCAGGGAAAGTTACGACTTCCTTCATCGGTTCTGCGGCTCTGGGAACCTCCCTCACTGCAGTTATGGGGATTACGGGTTCCTCTTCATATACTTCTTCAAGCTAGCATATTCTTGATTTCTTGAGCGATCCATCTTCATCAAAGGTCACATCCCTGTTGATCTCAATATGATGGTGACCTGGTATATAGATTCTGAAGGCCTTGGAGACCTCACAATATCCCACAAATATTCCCTTCTTTCCTGAAGGTTCCAGCTTGTTTCTCTTCTCTTTCGGTATATGAATAAATACTGGGCAGCCAGATATTTTGAGATGGCTTACCTCTGGCTTCTTTCTGGTGAACATCTCTTCTGGGGTCTTGAGCCCAAGTGCACTATGGGATAATCGGTTCTGCACATATATGGTTGCCATTGTTGCTTCTGCCCATGAGCACATAGGAAGATCTTGATCATGGATCATAGTCCTCACAGCTTCCATTATCGTTATGTTCTTTCGTTCAGCCATAGCGTTTTGTTGGGGATTATAGGGAGTAGTGAGTTCCCTCTTGATCCCAACATCTTTGCAGAAGTTCACAAACTCTTTTGAGGTATATTCTCCTCCATTATCTGACCCGGGTATCTTAATATTTCTTTCAGAAAGATTCTCTATCAAGGCTTTTAATTCCTTGAACTTGTTGAACACTTCATCTTTAGATTTCAAAAAATATACCCAGGTCTTATGAGAATAATCATCAATAAATGATACATAATATACATACCCACTAATGGAGGACGATGGCATTGGGCCACATACATCTGAATGAATGAGCTCTAGGACTCCTTCTGCTTTGTTGTCTCTCTTCAGAAAAGGGTTATTGATGTTCTTCCCTTGTGCACATCCATTGCATATGCCTTCATGGTCAACCTTGAGTTCTGGTAAACCTATGACCTCTTTTCATATGTATGGTAGCGCCTTGTAGTTGATGTGAGCTAATATTCTATGCCAAAGTTCACATGAGTTTTCAATGGCGTGGGTCATGGCAATCTCTGAGTGACCCTTTAGTTTATACAATCCATTTTCTTCACTTCCAATGATGATTGCTTCATTTAAGGTTTCTCCTTTAGCCCACATAAGAACTTCTCCATCTATAAAGGAAACTCTGAAGCCTTTCTTTTCTAAAGCTGAAATGGAGAATAGGTTGTTTGTCAAACCTGGTACATATAGTACATCCTTTATTTTTAGTGAATTCACTGAATTCAGTTTGAGGTTTGATTCTCCCACTCCCTTGATGAGATACTGGTAATCATCTCCAAGTGTCACTTTCTGAGAAAACTTATTTTTCTGAAATACAAGAGAGAATGTCTCTTTGTCCCGTCATGTGCTTGGATGCACCACTATCAATGAGCCAAGCATCCTCTCCAGGTGTTACAGATCCTGAGAGGGCCGAGATTAAGACATGGTATTTGATTTGCTCTCTTATCATCTTTGTGGGTGGATCTTCATCTTTGACTATATGGGCATGGTGACTCTTATGTTTTCTCTTGTATTCTTCTCGTCTGGCTGGACAGAATTTCGCAATGTGTCCCATCTTGTCACAATGACAGCATTACATAGATGAGTAATCTCTTTCCCTTCGATGTCCTTTCTTCTGAAATATCCTTGGATGAGATTCTTTATTATTGAATTTGTTTGGCAGTTGAGTCTCTTTATGAATCTCCTTTTGGAAGTAGGGTTTCTTCCTTCCTCTTTTGGTGTGAGTAGCTAGGGCTTAATCATCATCTCTTGCCAGTAGTGCTTCACGGTTAGCTACTCTTGTTTCTTCTTGGATGCATTCTTCCCATAGACTATCAAACTTCAGTTTCTCTGTTCTGGCACATATCGTTTGGTTGAATTCATCCCAAGGTCTTGTGAGACCATTTAGGTCCATCATTATGAGTTTATCTTCATCTAAGGTATCTCCAATTGCTTCTAACTGTTCTTTGAATTCTGAGAGTCTGGAGAAATATTCCTAAATTGTTTCTCCTTTATGCATCCTTGTATTCTTCAATTGAGTTCTTAGATTCATCTTTCGGTTTATGTTCTTTCCTTCATACAGTCTGGTCAAGGCATCAAACATTTATTTCGGAGTCTTCTTAGATGACACATAAGGAATCAGGTGGTCTTTGATTGAATCTGCAATGATTCTTTTGACCTTGATTGTGTCCTTTTGATGCTTGGATTTTTCTGCAGCATCGTCGGGTTCCGGAATTTCTCCTTTGACGAATTTTGCTAGGTCATTCTCTTCAAGAACGAGTCCAATCCTATACTTCCAGGCACGGAATTTTCCCACACCTTCCAACTTGTCAACAAGCTTAGTGTTTGTAGACATATTTTACCTGGAGCTAGGAAAATGACCGACAAAAGAAAATGTTCAAAATCAAATTTTGAACTTACCAGTAGGTGCACTTGGCTGAGGCGAGTAGCCTGGTGTGTTTGGATCTGAGAAAATCCATGTTTTTCTCCTCCAAACTTGATCTGTGGATTTATGGACTAGTGCTTTTGGTTTTCTGGTACCTCTGGTACTCTGGTACTTCTGGTACACTGGTTTTCGGGTACCTCTAGTACTCTGGTACTTCTGGTACACTGGTTTTCTGGTACTTCTAGTACTTTGTGAAACTAGGGTTTCACTTTTCGGGAGATCTAGCCACTGAAAAGGTGCACTGAGAGTGCCAAAGTAATCCTTAGGGGAGGGCGCACTTTTCTAGGTGGTTTTACGGCTGAAAAGATTCACCATCAAAAATCCCTAATTTGCATGTATGGCAACAGTGACGTTTTTCACTCTTGTGAAAGACGCTTTCTTCAGCTTGGCTCTGATACCATGTTAATGTTTAAGCCATTATTATAGTTCTTTGCATTGCAATAGATAACAACAACATAAGACAAGATCATTGAGAAATACACAATCACAAGAGACACAGCATTTATCCTGGGAAACCCTCTAGGGGAAGAAAACCTAGCAAAACTTCCTTATTATAGATAGCCAATACAATGCCAAGAGATAACTTAAGCTAATACAGAAGATCCTCTCCCAAAGATGCACCACTCTCTCTCCTTCTTCGCCAACTGCAGTTATGAAACTTGTTTGTCAATGACCAAGTGAGTTGTGTGCCTAAGTGAGGCGCTAGCCTCCTTATTTATACAAATCTGGCACGTGTGAAGTGTCTCTTCATGGTAGGGCCGACTTCTCAAACTAGGTGATTATAACCACCTTTATTATATTTCGAGGCCTCTTGATATATTTTGGGGCCGACTTCTTCTTTTTCCTTTTACAATTACATTATGACCAATCCACAAAAGGAGATTTGGTCCTTATACAATAGCTGACATGATCAATCCACAATGGGGATTGATCCAATGAATAATATATCAAATAAGAATAAGAATACACTTTGCAGTTACATTATTTCAACAATAACTCATCAAATATTAGAGAGGGTCGTGACATAAAAAAATACATCTTGACAACAATCGCTTTGTACCAAGCATGAAAAATGATCCAATTCAAATGCAAGTTCAATTATATATGTTGTATATGCATACATTCAAACTTGTACTATTGACA
>ML806345.1:23574-46351 GCA_009831015.1 Picea engelmannii | reverse complement strand
CCTTGAAAGAGAACTTGTTAATAGAAGTGGAAAGGGTAGTTGTAAAATTATGATAGAGTTCTTCAATGTTGTCCTTATAAGTTAGGAGGTTTAATTTACTATTTAAATCCTTTAAGAAAATGTCAAATTTACTTTTGTCAAAGTGAAAATTCCTTTGATTATCGGAATTCTCTTCAATGGTGCTCCTATGCATGGAGAATTTTAGAGTTAGGGTTAAAGGTTTATGATCAGATTCAGGCTCATGGTCATTTAAAAGGTTACAAGAACAAGTGTCCTTTCAGTGTGTGATTTTTTTAGAAACTCCACAGCGTAGTAGAAGGATCCATGGTTACATAAGTAGAAGTGGATTTGAGGTTGATGTTTGTATATAGGGATCACCTACCAATTCTTTGCTCAAATTATTTTTAGAGATGTGATCACACATAATGAAATGATTGTATTTTTTATCCAATGAAAGTGATAGAGGTAAAACCATACGATATTGTACCATAAATGGAGCATTATGAAGAAGGTTGTGCTACATGTTAGGATGATGCATAGAACATTGTTGAAATGTGGCAATAGAATCCAAATTTTTCATTTTTCATTGAAATGGGGTTTTAACATGTGTCTCATATATGATAACCCAATGCTTTTGGTAATGATTCTAATCTATGTTGACTCACCTTTCACTAAAGTAAACTAATTGTAATTGTAATGAGATAAAATTTTATTTAGTGAGACGAAAAAAATACTTATGAAATATTGCAAAATCAAGTGTGTTGTGCATAAAATAAATTACAAAGGGTGATATCTCATCATCTAATTTTAATTTTATTCATTGTGCATACAATAAAGGGTGTTGTGCATATAATACATGGATGGACTGATTAACTGTAATGAAATGTAATGACAATCCTTCTTCACAACACCACAACACATGTAGTGTCGTAAGGAACGAGCCAATCCTTCAATGAAAACAAGTATCTTGATAGATCTTCTCTCTCCTCCATTCCCCCACTATCATACAAGTGTTTCCAACACAACACAATCTGTGAGTTAAACTAAAGTATAGATTCCAAATCATACTCATTTTACACATCAAAAACCACTCTCCCTTCTGAATTTTTCTTTTTTCTTTCCAAAAACAAATAGTGAATTTACCTATGTGGAAGACAATTTCTAAAATATTAAAACACAACTATGTGATGAGATGGATGCCTAGTACATATAGTTTAATTGGTTGATTTACAATTAACAAAGATCTAATTGAATCTAGATTGCATGCAAGATTGAAATTAATTAAGTCAGGTTAACCCCACCAACACTTCCCCCCTGGCCATTTCCTTAGTTAGCCCCAAATTCTTGTTAAGTGTGGTAGCAGTCGTCCTTGTTAGTCTTGGGTCGGGTATAGGTTGGGGACAAATAAGAAGTGGTAAGTGTGGTTGCAACTAGAATGCATGTAAAAAGAATACTAAATGAATAACTCATCAAATAATTAGACAAATTCAAGAAGTAAATGGAGACATATTGAAAACAGTCACTTTGTACCAAGCCTGAAAAGGATCCATATTCATATGCAAGTTCAATTAGATACATTGAATATGCATATATAAATACTTGTACTATTGACAATGCCATTGTTGAACCCTTAAAAGAACTAAACAAAAAAATATATAGAAAGAGGATAAAATAATTCTAAAATCTTGCAAAATGAAGTGTAGTGTGTCTTATCCCCATTTTGTGGATAACTAAGGAGATCACATCTCGAGGCCCTTGGGTTGCATATGTGGAGTGTCAAGAGACTACATGACCAGCAGTAGCCTTTTGCATAGATGGAAAACCCACTCACCACCACAAATGGTCACAATTTTGCAGATGGCATCCACCAAACCAGGGTAATGGCTCTCAGTTGCATGGCTAAGAGAAAGGGGTTCTCAACACAAGCCAGCCTTCTCATTTCCATTATGTGTTTGTGGGTGAGATTGCTACCACATGGTCACCACACCAGGGTAGTGACATTCAACCTCTCCTTATGCTATATTGAAAGAAAATAAAGAAAGAAAGATAAAAGACAATTGTTGGTCTTGGAAAAAGTGCATTGCGGACGAAGGTACCACACACCCTCTACAAAGGCACCCATGAATGAGACACTACACCCCTTATATGTCATGATCCCTATGTCAATTGAGTCTTGACCCCAACCACTTCATCCATTTTACATGGCTTAGAGAGCGATCTCTTGGAAACTCTACTTGACCTAGGGCAAGATCTACCAAATAGGACACCTAGTCAACCCTCCCATATTCAAGCTTGACAAGTCACATAGTGTCTTTGAGTTTTTAATTGTTTGATATAGTGATATTTGATGCACATGCTTAGATGGTTTATTTATCGATTGGATTCACTTATCATGATGTTTTGACTTGATATCCTTGGAGGGTGTGCTCATTTGTCTTTGTAGGACCTAGTTGGTGGACAGTTTTGGGAGAACAAGTCTAGTTTGGGCTTCCATGGGGCTACAAGCCCGCAAGTTGGATGTTAGGGGCCCGCATGTTGGATGAGAGAGATCATACTTGGAAGGCCTTGATGATGACTTGGATGACCTATCCCAACCCTCACTTGCCAAACGATTTTCCCAAGAGGGGAAAAACGTCCTATTTTGAGTTTGACATCATGCTTTTGTGGCTAGGGCATGGTGGTGAGGTGCCACTCTTTTGACAAATGGAAATTTTGAGGAGGAGAGGGTCTTCACCATGATGAGAGTGCTTAGATTCTTGACATGTGGCCTTTGGAGGCCTACCCATGCTTCTCCAACACCAACGACTTCCTCAAAATGGCAAAACGCCCCCTAAAAGTGTGACATCCTCCTAAATTAGGGTTTTATTTGTGCAGAAAGTGAAATTTTAAGTGAATTGTTTAATATTACTTTGTTAAGGGGGCAAGATTAGGGTTGTTGACTCGTAATCTTGTGTCTTACTCCTTAATTTGTGGAAAAACTATGTAAGCTACATTTTGTACAAATAGAGATCATAAGATCTCATTTTAAACATAACTATCCCTCTTGTGAGAGGCCTTGGTCTGAAATTTGTGTCACACTTGTCTCTTTTATATCTTTTGCACTTGTTTATGGCTATGTTTATGAATGGTTGATGGAGGATGCCTAGCACTAGCTTTGGATGATGCTTTCTAGCTCTTGTGGTGGATTATCTTGGCATTTCTCTTGATCTTGGTATGGTTTTCTACTATTATGCTATAATTTTTCAAGTTCAAGTATTGTTATGCTAGGAGCTAGGTGGTAAGTATAAGGGCATACACCCCCACCATAGCCTTCACCATTTTATTTGCTTCATCTCATTGATTTTACGAGAGTTTTCTAAGAGAAAATTTCCTTGGGAAGTAAAAGGGCTTACACCCCCAAGGAGGTAGCTTCTCTAAGCTAATTTTGTCTCCATTAACCCAATAGTAAAGGAACTAGTCATTTATTGTTGCATTGGAGAAATAAAATATTGCATTGGGAAACGTGATTTTAGGTCAAATTTACTTCTTGCAAAGTGGATTGTATTCATTGTGCCTTGGGCACCTCATAGCCACTAGGGCGTCCCCATCCAGGGGATACTTATTTTTGTTGTTACAAAATTGCATCTTCGGCCATTAGGGTTGCAGAAACCATAACTCATTTGCTTGAATAACTCTCTTATCAACCATTGGATTTTGCTCAAAGTTTGCTCAATTATTCTCCTTGGTCCAGTGCACTTTTTGGAAAAGTTTGAGGAGATTTCAATGGCTGATTTTCTTTCCGTAATACATTGAATGTTACAGCCATAAGGCTGATATAATTTGTTGCAGACAAGTGTTTACAACAACCTTATCTTTTATGTTAAGAGCATTGGTTTTTCATCTTGAGTTTAGCTAGTCATTTACTAGTTTTTCTCTTGCATTTTCTACTCGATATTTAGCATTTATTGAGCATCTTATAATACCATTTTATTGTTGATATATATTGTTATCTATTTCTGAAAATTAGGTACAACAATCTTAACTTGTTGAACCAACTAACACGTACTATTGCAAAGTGTCTTTTCTTGTGTCTCGGGCAGGTACAATCATCCAAAGAAGTGTTATACTTGTGGGGCGAAATTACTTGCATTTCAAAGAATCTATTTCCACCTTCCACTCCACTTAGAATTGACCTATAGGGGCTTCACTTCCATACATATTCATCTCCATCTCAATCCCCTTAGGGTCACTGGAATCACCTCCTTAGAGTGACCTAGTCACCCTGAATTGCAGGACCTACATCGAGGTGACATTGGGTGTAGGATTCCCAAGTTGTAGCACTTGTCTTGTGGTTGGGTCAGGATTTTCCCAACCTACAATTTGTGCTATAACATTTTTGCGTCATTTTTGGGGAAGATTTTGAATCTTTTGCGTACCCTAACGACACTTTGGTAAGCTATCCCAAATCCTTTCCCCTAGCTTGCCTGGAGACTCCACCCGAGGGACATTCCCTTTCCACCCTTCTTGATGAGCTCATCTTGAAGCTCATCTGGCGAATCAACCTTCCCAGAATCCTTCTTTCCCCAAACCTTTTCCCCTGGTAGGTTCAAGTCGTCTAAGGTTTACCAAAGAAGGCCTGCTCTCAAGTGTCTCGTTTCTAAAACCCTTTTCCATAGTACCCTCCCTCTTGTTCCAATGGCTCACCCTTGGGAAAGGGACCTCTACAAACCCCTTAACATGACCAATATCGAAGGCTACCCCAACAAAATTCTAACAGAATTCAATAATTGATTGCCAAAGTTCCCAAGAAACAATGTGATAACTGCCAAAGACCACATTTATG
Organism: Picea engelmannii; assembly: GCA_009831015.1. Taxonomy (NCBI): domain Eukaryota; kingdom Viridiplantae; phylum Streptophyta; class Pinopsida; order Pinales; family Pinaceae; genus Picea; species Picea engelmannii. The sequence goes on along the minus strand of ML806345.1, from coordinate 41,529 downwards.
TCATGGGTCGGGATATGGACAATGCAGTGTTGATCATGATGTGGCCATGAGACTTTTCGCTTCATCATTGACTGAAGAAGCCCTTGATTGGTTCAGAGGGATCCCTGATAATCATATCACGACCTATGATGTTTTTTCCAACTTATTCAAAAGCAGACGGTCGAGAAAAGTATATGGTGGAACACTTGAGACTCAGTTCAATCAAATAAAGAAAAAGGAGAATGAAACAGTGAGGGAATTCATTTCCATATATGACAGGTTGTACAATCAAATCCCAACATATTATCTTCCTACAATATCATCGATTCATCTCCTTTACATGAATTCCTTTGAAGGACAGTTTTGATACATTCTTAAATATAAAAATCCCACATCATTGGCAGAGGCTAAAGATTTCAGTATCGACATTGAAGAAAATCTCCTTGATTCAAAAATAGAACCTTTTGAGTACCCTCGTAACAAGACAGAATCAAGGATGAAGGTTTCCAAAAACAGTGTTCTTGATCTGATTGCTCTCCTAACTCATAAGATAGTCCAAATGAATACTTAGTTTTATTAGGTGAGAAATCAATTTATGAACCATATGACTATAGTGGAAATAAAACAATCTGCTCCCAGACCTCAGTTTTCCAGATGGCATAGAGATTCCACCGATTGGAAACCAAGACCTCAACAAGAGGCAAAGGCCCCAAATAATTTGAACCTGTTGGGACAGCTGATGTAGAAGATTGGTGTCTCCCATGCCAAGAGCCCCATAGGGAAGATGAGTGCCCTTGACAAAAAAAATATTATCCTGACGATATAAACTTCATGATTTGCAATCTCAAATCAATGAATCCAATAGTAACAAGAACAAATCAATGAATCCAGAACAATAGGAGAAAGAGAGGGGAGAATGGGGGCCTTAATTAAATTGACAGATGATCAGAAGAAGGAACTAAGAAGGAGGGAAATTCTAACCTACAGAAGAAAAAATGCTTCAGCCCCTTCGTCACAACCCGATACTCCTCTTCCACCAACAAAGAAGGTGGCTCCACCATAGGTATGTGATTTGCTTCCTAAGCCATCTCCTACAGATGACATTCAGTTGAATATAGATGCTGTGAACATGTTTGGAAAATTGAATATGACAGTCCCAGTGACAGATATGTGTAAGATCCCTTCTGTAAAAAGGGAAATTTTGAGGATATTGCAGGTGCCAACTGAGAAGGAGGATCCTCCCATCATTTGGAATACTATGTATATTGATCGGCCAAGAGACAAGAACCCTCCCTTCTATATTTCATTAGGAATGAATGGCCTCTACTTGAAAAATTGCATGCTTGATTCAGGGGCCGCAGCAAATGTCATATCCTTGAAGGTAATGAAACATCTTGGTTTAAAGACAACTCGACCTTATGGCAATGTTTGTGGCATTGTTTCAAGAAGAGTTGAGGTCTTGGGAGTATGTGAAGGCGTTGAGGTATTTTTGATATGTTTTCCACATATCAGCATCCTCATGGACATGTTGGTGATTGATGTCCTTCATGCCTGGGGGATTCTCTTTTCAAGGACCTATTCCTCAACCCTTGGATATTACCTTAGAATGAACCTTACACATGCATATATTCCCATGGGTGATGGCACATATGAGATATTACATAATAGGGAAAAGAAAGATACACATGTGATGGATTTGAGGGGCCCTAACTATGTCAATGAACACTACTAAGATATGCCTCCACAAACTATCTAGTATTTATCCATCTGAGTTACCCTTCATTAGGGAATATTCCATAGAGATGTTTCTCCCATTGACAGATGAAAAGAAGACTACAAAATACCACGGGAAGGAGCTAGGATCTATCCATATTATAGAAGAAGAAGATGAGAAACATGAAGAAATCATCAAGAAGACAGTCCACACAGAGCCTTCGTACAATGCGAATACACCTTGCATTGATTTCAATGAAGGAAGTTGTGTTCTCATGTGGGACAAAAGACAGGGCAAGCCCAGACATGACCAAAGAGACAAAAATTCATGGCTTGGCCCTTACATCATCAGGAAGAAGTATGACAAAGAAAGGTACTATTTGACAGCATTAGACGGGAGAAAGATGCCACTACCAATAGATGGGTCTCTTCTCCAACCTCACATCCAAGTCACATGACTTCTTTAGGGCACGTTCCCCAGGTAAGTAGGTAAGTTATTTCGATTCCCTGCATTTTCATCTTGATTGCTCATATTAGTTTAGATGCATTTCATTTTCATGTTTGCTCTACTTGCACTATTGATTTCATGCTTAGCTTAGAATTTATTGAAAAAAAATGTCAAAATTTTCTTTTCCTAGCTTAGTTGGCTTTGATTACCATCATATGAGAACAAGGATGAGTAGGCCATCCTGCACTTGACAGTTTGATGTTTCCTTGCAGGCACAGATCTACCAAGAGATGATGTGGTTCTCATGCACTCTACGGCGAGCACGTGTCCCCAAGTAGGAGCCAAATGTTATCCCCATTTTGTGGATAACTAAGGAGATCATGTCTCGAGGCCCTCGGGTTGCAGATATGGAGTTCTAAGAGACTACATGACCAGCAGTACCCTTTTGCAGAGATGGAAAACCCACTCACCACCACAGATGGTCACAGTTTTGCAGATGGCATCCACCACACCAGCTGGCTTCCGGAAGGAAGTGGGCCTTTCTCTATGAGGTACAATTTAGTATTATGGTGAGTATCATTTCAATATTTAATCCATTTGATTATGTTGTATCTTAGATTGCTCTAGATTTTATGATATGTGCTTGGACATTAATCCTTTTTCCTTGCTTCACCTTGGTGGTTGACATTGTGCCCTAGTAAGTGGTTTTCTTTGGGATGGGTTTGCTACTAGGAACTCCCTTAATGAGCCATTGTATCGTTCCCGACCATACTTACCACTTTCCATCATCGTTCCCCTTTGTTTCTTTATCTCTTGGAATTTTAGGGTGTATTGACCCAAGAAGGGGTTTTCCCTCATTCTATGGGAAGAAGGGGCTAAAGGCCCAAAGGGGTTGATGTTGGGTAAAATATAAAAGCCTTGTATAAACCTTACAGATGCTTTGCCCAGGGATCACCCAAGAAAGAAATGAAACACTTATCTTTGAATAAAGGGGACCCACAATATAATAAAGAATGCTTAAAAGGCTAGTTGAAGGATAGGAGGTCTCATCACAAGCCAACCTATCACGTCCATTAATATCTAGTGGTATGAAATTACCATCATCTAGTCAGAAACCAGTGTAATGTCTCTCAGTTTCATGGCTAAGAGAAAAGGGGTGTCATCACAAGTCAGCCTTCTAATTTCCATTAAGTGTTTGTGGGTGACATTGCCACCACCTGGTCACTGTGCCAAGGCAGTGACCTTCAACCTCTCCTTATGCTATATTGAAAGAAAATAAATAAAGAAAGATAAAAGACAATTGATGGGATTGGAAAAAGTGCATTGCGGACGAAGGTACCACACACCCTCTACAAAGGCACCCATGAATGAGACACTATGACCCCTTATATGTCATGAGTCGTATGCCCATTGAGTCTTTACCCCAACCACTTCATCCACTTTACATGGCTTAGAGAGGGATCTCTTGGAAACTCTCCTTGACCTAGGGTAAGATCTACCAAATAGGACACCTCGTCAACCCTCCCATATTCAAGATTGACAAGTCGCAAAGTGACTTTGAGTTGTTAATTATTTGATATAGTGATATTTTATGCACATGCTTACATGGTTTATTTATTGATTGGATTCACTTATATGATGTTATGACTTGAGATTCTTGGAGGGCGTGCTTATTTGTCTTTGTAGGACCTAGTTGGTGGACAATTTTGGGAGAACAAGCCTAGCTTGGGCTTCCATAGGGCTACAAGCCTGCAGGTTGGATGTCAGGGGCCTGCATGCCAGATGGGAGAGATCAGACTTGGAAGGCCTTGATGATGACTTGGATGACCTAGCCCAGCCCTCACTTTCCAAACGATTTTCCCATGAGGGGCAAAACGTCCTATTTTGAGCTTGACGTCATGCTTTTGGGGCTAGGGCATGGTGGTGAGGTGCCACTCTTTTGACACATGGACGTTTTGAGTAGTAGAGGGTATTCACCATGATGAGAGTGATTAGATTCTTGACATGTGGCCTTTGAAGGCCTACCCATGCTTCTCCAACACCAATGACTTCCTCAAAGTGGCAAAATGCCCCCTAAAGGGTTGATGTCCTCCTAAATTAGGTTTTATTTATGCAAAAAGTGAAATTTTAAGTGAATTGTTTAATATTACTTTGTTAAGGGGGAAATATTAGGGTTGTTGACCCCTAATATTGTGTTTTCCTCCTTAATTTGTGGACAAACTATGTTAGCTACATTTTGTATAAATAGAGACCATAAGATCTCATTTTAAACATAACTATCCCTCTTGTGAGAGGCCTTGGTCTGAAATTTGTGTCACACTTGGCTCTTTTATCTATTTTGCACTTGTTTATGGTTATGTTTATGAATGGTTGATGGAGGAGGCCTAGCATTAGCTTTGGATGATGTTTTCTATCTCTTGTGGTGGATTATCTTGGCATTTCTCTTGATCTTGGTATGGTTTTCTACTATTATGCTATCATTTTTAAAGTTCAAGTATTGTTATGCTAGGAGCTAGGTGGAAAGTATAAGGGCATACACCCGCACCATAGCCTTCACCATTTTATTTGCTTCATCTCATCAATTTTACAAGGGTTTGCTAAGAGAAGTATAAGGGCATACAGCTTCTTAGTTTAAACCCTATCCTAGAGAAACTTGCCTTGGGAAGTAAAAGGGCTTACACCCCCAAGGAGGTAGCTTCTCTAAGCTCATTTTGACTCAATTAACCCAATAGTAAAGGAATTAGTCATTTATTGTTGCATTGGAGGAATAAAATATTGCATTGGGAAATGTGATTTTAGGTCAAATTTACTTCTTGCAAAGTGGATTGTATTCCTTGTGCCTTGGGCACTTCACAACCACTAGGACGTCCCCATCCAGGGGCTACTTATTACTATTTTTACAAAATTTCATCTTTAGCCATTAGGGCTGCAGAAACCCTAACTCATTTGCTTGAATAACTCTCTTATCAACCATTGGATTTTGCTCAAAGTTTGCTCACTTATTTGTTAGAAAAACAGGACAGCGGAGCAATAAAATAAAACAAATGCAGAAACAAAACACAGAAGACACACAATACAAGAGACACAGATTTACGTGATTCACCCAGTGTGGGCTACGTCCACCAGAGAAATTGCCAGGTCCTTCCTTTATTATTATCTAGCAAATGAAGGGATACAACCTACAGCAAAACCCGTTGTAACTTCCTCTTCTTTCTCTCACAGTCTCCTCTCTCAGAATACAATATTCACCAACCATCATAGTCGTGATACATTTCCCTCATAAAAGAGGGTTTCCTTCTAGGGCAAAAAACCCTAACATAATCTCTACTGTTAGATCTGCGACCTTATAATGAACGGTCCAGATTTACAATGAAATTACAATATACTTTTATAAAGCAATTTTTGCTTCGGGGGCTTCACCCTCGAACCCCCGCTGGGGGCCCGCTTGCCCCCAGACCCCCCGGACCCCGCAGAGGGGGTACCCCCCCTCTGCACTCCCCCGCGTGGAAGAGTGTACATACTTCTAGGGTGTAAATACTTCATGGGGTATAAACACAGCTGAAAGCAAGGACCTCTGAATCAGGAAGATAACCAGGCTCCACAACCAACATTATTCTCCTTGGTCCAGCGCAATTTTTGGCAAAGTTTGAGGAGATTTCAATGGATGATTTTATTTCCATAATACATTGAATGTTACAGCCATAAGGCTGATAGAATTTGTTGCATAAAAGTGTTTACAACAACCTTATCTTTTATGCTAAGAGTATTGGTTTTTCATCTTGAGTTTAGCTAGTCATTTACTAATTTTTCTCTTGCATTTTCTACTCAATCTTTAGCATTTATTGAGCAGCTTATAGTACCATTTTCTTGTTGATATATATTGTTATTTATTTCTGCAAATTAGGGACACCAAGCTTAACTTGTTGATCCAAATAACATATACTATTGCAAAGTGTCTTTTCTTGTGTCTCAGGCAGGTACAATCATCCAGAGAAGTGTTATACATGTGGGGAAACAATTACTTGACTTGCAAGACATCTCTTTCCACCTTCCACTCCACTTAGACTTGACCTATAGGGGCTTCACTTCCATCCCTCTTCATCTCCATCTGAATCCCCCTAGGATCACCTGGATCGTCTCCCTAGAGTGACCTAGTCACCCTTGAAGTGTGGGACCTACATCGAGGTGGCATTGGGTGTAGGATTCCCAAATTGTAGCACTTGCCTTGTGGTTGGGTCGGGCTTTACCCAACCTACAACTTACGCTATAACAATGTGCATACAATAAAGTGTGGCATATCATCATCTAATTTTATTTTTATTATTCTCATCATAAGCCCCATAATGTCATAAGATCCCAATACCTTTATTGATGCCTCTCACTCATTTTGACTTACCTCTATGTAATTGTAATGATATAATATGTTATTTAGTAAGAGGGGAAAATATTTTTAAGAGAATGTAAAATCAAGTGTATTGTATGTACAATAAGAGGTGACATCTCATCATTTAATTTTACTTTTATTTTTCCATGCTATGTGATTATAAACATTAATTAATTTTAATGTAACATATAAATTCTATCAAATTCGATAAACTTATCCAAAGTTAAAGTTATATGTTTATTGGGGTTTGAATTTAACTCTTTAACATGGAAACACATCTTATTTATTAAACCATAACTCAACAAATTGAATAAAATATTTTAATGTAGTCACAAACTTCAATACTTTAATCAAATATTAACAAATTTTACTAAATTATATATATAATTAATTAATTCACCTATACTTTGCAAATTAATGTGTATCCATTACTTCATTACTTCTTATAGCATTAAACCATTTTTTTAAAATATGATTATATTAACCATTAATACAATTTGATATAATTTTTCCATCTACTATTAATCAATTTGATAAAACTTATATTATGAAAAATTGTATAATTAAAAAACAATTAATTAATATGTAAATTCATTAATAAAAAATTGTATAATTAAAAAACAATTAATTAATATGTAAATTCATTAATAAAACTTGTATTAAAAGAGATTGTGTAATTAAAAAACAGTTAAGTAATATGTAAACTCACACAAAATTGTTGTTCTTAATTGTGAAATGAACCTTATATTTCATTAAGACCTGACCTAGAGTTAGACCTTTATCCATTTCACTTTGAAGTCATTGCATTTATGTATATTTTAATATAAATCCATTAGAACAACAGCATATTATTTGAACAAAGACTTTATATACTAAGTCTTCAATATATAAAAAGTTGTGGGTAGTTGTCTTCTAACTATAGTATTTAAATAACCATATACGTATTATCCCAAATTTAAAAAGACATAAAGAATGCGGTCTCCTTTATAAGTTGTGTCTTGTGTATGGCATACCATTATTCAGTTCAGAACAACACATTGCTCTATACAAATTCTATATGTATAAAGTGTGCATTCTTGTTGGCATTGTTTATGATTATCTTCGTATATGTATGAAGCAAAAAACATAAATCTTCATGTTTTATTTTATTTTACAAATTCAATAGGTATAAAGTGTACATCCATTTTGGTGTTTTTTGGGGTTATGTTTGTATATTTATGTGCATAAAACCAATATCTCCATGTTCTCCACATTACTTCGTTATATTCTCTACATGTCTCTCCAACTTTGTAATTTCACTTTATTTGATACTCTAACTTTAAAGTGTGTATTACATCTCACATTACTAATTAGAAATATTAATGAATGTTTGTGGTTTAAAAAAATGTTCTCGCTAAAACACTATGTTTGTATATTTGTATGTATAAGATCTAGATTTCCATGTTTTCCACATTATTCTTTTATATTCTCTATATCTCTAATTTTGTAATTTCACTTTATTTGATACTCTAATTTAAAGTGTGTATTATATCTCATATTATTATTAATTAGAAATTTTAATAAATAAAGTGTGTATTATATCTCATATTATTATTAATTAGAAATTTTAATAAATATTAATAAATATTTGTAGTTTAAAAAAAAATATTTTCTAAAAGATTAATGGTCAAGTATCATTCAACCGTGGACCTGTGTTGCTTATGTATTCTCCTAACCCTCCTCGCCAAAACACGCATGGACCACGTCTGAATCCGTGAATATATTGTCAAGCTAGCACCCTTTCATCGAGCACCTGCCTGATTGATGTTGGGCCCTAATAAAGAGAGAGAGAGGTTTCTGAATGTTCAGCACCTAAAGTGTGAGTATGGTGGGTGGGTCCCAAACGCCCCTCTAATCCAGGTGGGAAGGAATACCCTGTTTGAATTTTTTTTAATTTAAATAAATTTGTTTTAAACAAAATCAAATATATTTTCATAAACTCATTATTTCATACTAGGTAGTAGGGAGATATGAGTCTACATAATTGGTGGAAATATTTGATTTGAAATTGCAAAATTGCCTTTGTCATATGCATATTGGATGACATCTATGAATAGTTGAACCAATTAAGTCTCCCCTTGATGTGAAGCTTAACAATCCATGTAATTTTAGGTTTCTATTACAACCTAGCTCATGCTATCAAGACATATGGAAGGCCTTCAACAATCCAAAAAGAGTTATCTTTGCCTAGTCCCTTCTGCATCTAACCTGCTAGTGAACTAACAAAAAGAAGTCGCATTTCCTTATTATGCCTTCATTGGATGCTTAAAAACTTTAGAGTGTATCTTTAATATTTTCCAAAAAGCCAAAGAAACGGGTAAAATATTTTTGTGGCCATTTCTCCCCAACCCTACTTTTTAGAAGTGCCAATTATTAGCAACAAGTAACCTTGGACAACTAATTTTAATCATGTTTAACATATTGTAAGAATACAAATCTAGTTTGCATTTGGAAATGCCATTATGTCACTTTGTTTAGCAAAAGGGATGTCATATTATATTTTAGATGCTCTAACAAGGGGGTAGTGAAATCAAAATTGTCAGTGAAAATCCAATCACAAATTTACAATGTGGCAATCGATCTAGACCACCTTCAATATTTAATAGATTTTTCAAGGGGTATGCATGTATTGTGAGCTATGGCCCACAAGAAACCATCTATAACCTAATCTCCAAACTTATTGTTTTGGCCTTTAGTTTTTTTATCAACACCTTGGGCATGACACATCCAACAAAGCACGTGATAACCCTAATTTAATCAAAACACTACTTGAAATTTAAAAGAAGAATATATTGTCAAGGATGATAGAGACAACTAAGAAAATACCACGCCATGAATTCGACATTCCATCCAATCTCCAACATTGTTTATAATAAATGAAGAGCATTATGTCATTAAGAAACACAATTCAATATGTTTAAGATCTTAGGCCCTTGAAGCGTCCATTAGTATTTTCATTGAAGATCGAAAGTCTCTAGGATTTCTAGAACCGATGTCCATAATAATGACAACTCTTAAAGAATTGCTCATATTATACAACTAAGAAACATTAGTCAATAGTAGGACCCCAAGGTTTGAAGCACCCATTGGTATTCCCATCTAAAATCTCTAGAACTGATATAATTGATTTCTACAATAATGACACATCTTGACTTGAAATGATCTCAAGTTCAAAATCCTTCAAGTTCTTTCAAGGGAAATATTTGATGAAAATGAGAAATATTCTTCAAACATCTAAGTTGTCACAATTAGAAAGAGGAGGAAACATAACAATATTGAACAAGCCTGATTGATCAGAATGAAAATGAGTTGGGACAACATCATAAGTTGAATATCAAAGTACTAACTTTGTCTCCCACCGTGCAATTAATTGAAGTTTCTCCAATTCAAATACATGTTCAATTTGGTACCTTCCCTACACATATATTCAAACCTACAATGTGGGCATTGAATCCTTAAAGAGACCTAAAAGTATTGGGTAAAATATCACATCACTTAGAATGAAATAGCCCATGAACAATTTGACTCAAGGGCATCACAACCTACAAAACCAAAAAATGGGAATCATGTTGACATAGAAATTATTAGGAATTTTCAAATTCTTATTGCACTCATTTGAATATGTATTGATTGTTAAACATAAGTTTAGGACAATATAATGAAAATCTTAATATTTTTCATGTCTCACAAAAGCAATAAGAGTAAAAATTATAATGATTAATTTTCACATGGATATGAAACTTATTCATATATCTGAACAAATGGAAGCTTTCATGCTTAAAGAAATTGTGCTTGAAAAAATTGTGAAGATCGCATAAATGATCTCAAATCTCTGTATCTTTTGTGAGTCTTAGTATTCATTATACCAAATAACCATGTTGCTTGAATATAACATGACCATCATTTACATAAACATTGAGAAAACTTTTCTTAATAGATAAAACATTTATATAACTTATAATTTGTTAAATAAGCAAAAGAATTTGAAAAATCCCAAAGTTTCATGCATGAAATACAGAGACCTAAATCATTAAGAATTAGCCTAACTTTACTCTCAAATAATAACCATTGTTACAAATGTTAACAAAGCATTATTGGAAAAACAAAAATCATCATTAAAACTTAAAACCACACTCTTTAAAAAAAAATGTATCACTCCGAACATAATCTTAACTATGTGCATGCAATATCAATTACAATGGTTGAATGAAGGCTTTGTACCCACTAGTTTTTAATAATGTGCCCACTTATAAAAGTAACATAACATTAAAAAAAAAAATTAACTCCAAATCCATATCCATGTTAAACTTGGGATTTTTTTTTATACCTATGAGCTTAAGATGAGTCTTCATTGTTTTTTCATTCCTTCAATAGCTTTAGAGAGATGTAAAGGTGAAACTTGAAACTTCTGAGGTTAGTTGGAGGTTGTTGAGAGATTTTCTCAACCTCTCTCCAAAAATGGAATAAGTTGAATTTCACAACACTTATTTAAGTGTGTTGTATTTCTGTGTGTTAATCTTATCCAATAAAAACTATCCTTATTTCTAAGTTGGTATCAAAACAAAGACATAAAAGCTCTCCTTATTTCTAAATTGGTATCAGAACAAAGACAGCCCTGAAGGAGTTGGAGAGGAGTTAGAATATGAGATAAATTGGGAGTCTGCTCCATTGTACATATGTAGGGTAGGAGTGTTCAATTGTTAAAAGTTTTATGTGTGCATGTCTACGCTGAGATTTGTTTGAGCATTGGATCAAGGTTGCGCTGAGAGGAAGACAATTGTTGATATGCGTTATCATTCGATTGGGTCCCCTTCTGGATTACGAGAGTTAGATCCATCGACGCTGAATATATCATTGGTCATTGCTTTGATTGGTAGATTGAAGCTTGTATTAACTCATTGATAGAGCGTCGATTTATTGGAGTGCTACTGCTGTGTGAGGAGTCACCATAGCAGTTCTGTTTCCATTTTAGTGCTGCCCGTTTGGGTTTGGCATCAATGAACTGCTACAGCGAGAAGAGAGGTCGAGGGTAAGAGAAGCCAGTGCTGCAAAACGTAATGCAGATTTAATTGATGGAGCCACCGCTGTGAGAGGGTCTATTCACCAGCGAGAGGAGAACGTAAATCGTGGAGAATATCACTGCCAGAAATCGCTGAGCGGAGGCTATGATCTGAAAATTGAGCTAGATCTGTGAGTTGATTCGTATAACAGCAGATTTGCAGATATAAATCAGTCAAGTATTGTTTAGGAAGTGCAAACAATAGAGATATATGTTATATTGTGTGAAATTTGTTGTGATTTTATAGAATGTGAAGAATTGTAATGCAGAACCAAATATAGAACAGAGTGATGTAATTCAAGGTTGTAGTTATTGAGTGCTTTGGTGCTATAAGAATGTATTATGTCTAGCAAGTCTGTTAAATGTTGGAAGGTCTTGTTGTACTTAGGTGCTCCAAGATAATCAGTTAAAGGTTATCATTGTGTTGGTGAGTGTGTGTTAAAAGGTCATTTTGTAAGATCGATTACTAAATGTTTCAGTATGGAGACTATTCTTCGGGGTAGTTTAGAATAGTATTCTTCGGGGTAGTTTAGAATCGTCAATCATATATATACTTCAAAGATGGTTGGAAGCTGTTGTATTTGTGTTGTATGAAGTGGTAGCTCGAAAATGATAAGAGAGAAAGAGTGTGTCTATGAAGTTCAGAGATAAATGTAATTGTGTATGAGAACCAGTGAGATGGATGTAACTGCTTATGAGAACCAGTGAGACAGAAATGACCAAACCAGTAACCATGTTCTTACATGACCAAACCAGTAAGCATTGCATACGTTTGTGCAGATGGCATATCTCCTTCTGGCTCATCCAAAACTTGTAAAGATGGGTGGATTATATCTGGCACTCACCCGAACTGTAACAACACCGATCCAAACTTGACCACAATACTGTAACGACACCGATCCAAACTTGACCACAATCTAATGCATCAACCACACCATATATTTGACACCTTCTGCTATAGGCATCTAATGTGGTAACAAGATATATGCACATGTAAATAATGCCAAGGCTAAACACATTTACCATGGATTCCACACCAACATATCTCAACGCTGCACATTCATTTATATAAATGACCACTGGATTCTAAACTGGACGCAATTATATAAGTACTCTACGATTCCACAAGCTGGTATTCACCATCAATCAGATGAGTGGTCGCATTCTTATTGTCTCTAAGCCTGATCGCATTCATTTTAAATAATTCACAGGAATTAAACCAATTCATTCAACCTGAGCATATGCGTTTACCATGCAATAAACTAGTTACACTCAACTCATTCCAAATAACAATGTATAAAACAGAGTATCCGTATTCTATTTGGCAAAAACAACTCTGTCTATCAAAGATTTCATTATTTCCCCTAGCCACGCATCTGTAAATTTTAATATTGATTCCCTCTACAGAGGAAACGAAATCCACAGTCAGGATAAGTTCCACAATGATCTCCTTCAGAAAACTGTTGTTAATACACAATATGCCCAATACAATCAGCGCATAACAATCTCAGGAATATCGATCTGATTACATAGCATACAACGATCTCATTTCAACACTAAGAAGTCCATTGGAATTTCACTTGGTGGTCAAGTTTCCAGCTCAGACAAATTCATCTATCATAACATTTACTTGATCTTATGAATATGCCAAACGACTACGACTTGTTATGTAAATTCTCTCATGCCCTTAACATAGGATCGCTATTCTCATATTACATAAATCTATCATTAGTTCCAGATTTTACACAGATGCTGAATTTCCTCTATTCATAAACACAATAATGAGTTGAACTCCCCTTCATTCAATTTAGCTCTGTATATACATAATGAGAATCTGTAACTAAATACATAGTTCTGGTTACCTCAGTTTTGACCTTCGACCTGACTACAAATCATTCCTGGTCGCTTCTCATCTTTTGGCCAATTCTACTCCTTCGTTTGGAAACCCCCTAGCTCGTAAGCTTACATCCCTTTTTAAGCATGGAAAGTAACTTCCAGCTCAACACTAACAATCCCTACTAATTAGAGATATCTCAATCCCTATCTTCTAGGAACTGAACTTCTCAATCCTAGACCTTTGCATAAGTATATATGACGATCATATCCTCTTACATGATCTTAGGCTTTGTAAAATCTACTTACAAACTTAGGGAAATACATTAATTTCCCTTTAGAGGACTCACTCCATTAGTAAATAGTTGGACCTCCTAGGGAAAATACATTAATTCCCCTTTAGAGGACTCACTCCCTTAGAAAATAGTAGGACCTTCTAGGTCAAATCAATATTAGTAAATAGTAGGACCTTCTAAGGAAAATACATTAATTCCCCTTTAGAGGACTCACTCCCTTAGAAAATAGTAGGACTTTCTAGGTCAAATCAATAAGGTTGATTTTGAGAGACTATGTTTCTACATCAATATTGATATGTGAGTGTGAATAATAATAAGCAAATACCCTTATGTGTTATGTTTTAAATATCCTTTCCTCAACTTATTTACCATTTAACTTTTAGAGTACGAAATAGATAGGGTACAACGGGGGGTTATGATTAGAATACCTAAGACATGGATCTACCACTTCTCCTTTGTGTCTAACTAGACTCATTGATTCTCCTTTATGTTAGATGGACCCACTAGATGTGGTGGACTGACAAAGATAGATCTAAGAGAAGCTTGTTGGAACCCCCTTTCTTAATTCCAATTAAGAAATGAACTAGGGAGTCATGAAAATCTACTAGTTGGAAAGGGAGAGCTCACATAAGGTATATGGATGAACCACATTCCAACCACCTCTGAATTTTTTTTCCCCAACCATACAATGGTCTACTTATATATTGATTGTTCAAATACAAAATTTACAAATATAATTTAAAATAAGAATATTTGTACTTCCTTAGTTCTTGGTTGACTCTCTAAGATTCAAACTTAACACTACAATTTTATTACTAACACACTCTATTGTTTTCTAATACTATTATACTCATAGTTCACTCCTCAACTCCCATTATGTGTCTTTTATAATACTACTATACTTATAGTTCACTCCTTGACTCCCATTATGTGTTGTCATCTCTTTCTTCAATTCTTTAACATCTTGTTTATCTCTTCCCATCCCAATCTATATTAAATGGAATCGGATTCATCATTGCATCGAGAGAAGTGAGATGCACTCTACAACCCAGTATGGATGAGATGTGTAGCACAATTTCTATGATGCTATTAAACTAAAATGGAAAAAAAAAATGAGGTCCATGAGATTAAAAACAAAACAAAAAAACTTATGAACTAAAAAGTTTGCAACTTGAATTCTTATTTTTTCCATGTTTCCAAGCTCCCACCCTCCATCCTGTAGGTGAGGGTGCAATTGTTGGTACCTTTCCAACCCCAGCTCTTAAAGAATTGCTCATATTATACAACTAAGAAACATTAGTCAATAGTAGGACCCCAAGGTTTGAAGCACCCATTGGTATTCCCATCTAAAATCTCTAGAACCGACATAATTGATTTCTACAATAATGACACATCTTCACTTGAAATGATCTCAAGTTCAAAATCATTCAAGTTCTTTCAAGGGAAATATTTGATGAAAATGAGAAATATTCTTCAAACATCTAAGTTGTCACAATTAGAAAGAGGAGGAAACATAACAATATTGAACAAGCCTCATTGATCAGAATGAAAATGAGTTGGGACAACATCATAAGTTGAATATCAAAGTACTAACTTTGTCTCCCACTGTGCAACTAATTGAAGTTTCTCCAATTCAAATACATGTTCAATTTGGTACCTTCCCTACACATATATTCAAACCTACAATGCGGGCATTGAATCCTTAAAGAGACCTAAAAGTATTGGGTAAAATATCACATCACTTAGAATGAAATAGCCCATGAACAATTTGACTCAAGGGCATCACAACCTACAAAACCAAAAAATGGGAATCATGTTGACATAGAAATTATTAGGAATTTTCATATTCTTATTGCACTCATTTGAATATGTATTGATTGTTAAACATAAGTTTAGGACAATATAATGAAAATCTTAATACTTTTCATGTCTCACAAAAGCAATAAGAGTAAAAATTATAATGATTAATTTTCACATCGATATGAAACTTATTCATATACCTCAACAAATGGAAGGTTTCATGCTTAAAGAAATTGTGCTTGAAAAAATTGTGAAGATTGCATAAATGATCTCAAATCTCCATATCTTTTGTGAGTCTTAGTATTCATTATACCAAATAACCATGTTGCTTGAATATAGCATGACCATCATCTACATAAACATTGAGAAAACTTTTCTTAATAGATAAAACATTTATATAACTTATAATTTGTTAAATAAGCAAAAGAATTTGAAAAATCCCAAAGTTTTATGCATGAAATACATAGACCTAAATCATTAAGAATTAGCCCAATTTTACTCTCAAATAATAATCATTGTTACAAATTTTGACAAAGCATTATTGGAAAAACAAAAATCATCATTAAAACTTAAAACCACACTCTTTAAAAAAAAAAAAAAAAAATGTATCACTCCGAACATAATCTTAACTATGTGCATGCAATATCAATTACAATGGTTGAATGAAGGCTTTGTACCCACTAGTTTTTAATAATGTGCCCACTTATAAAAGTAACATAACATTTAAAAAAAAAAAAAAACTCCAAATCCATGTTAAACTTGTAACATAACATTAAAAAAAATATTAACTCCAAATCCATGTTAAACTTGGGATTTTTTCATACCTATTTTTTTTATACCTATGAGCTTAAGATAGTCTTCATTGTTTTTTCACTCCTTCAATAGCTTTGGAGAGAGGTAAAGGTGAAACTTGAAACTTCTGCCACACGGATATGATCGTAAATTCCAAACTAGTTTCAATAATGTATCCATGTATTCACTTATTAAAATAAAAGTTTTGAATTAGAGATATAGTTATTTATTCTTTGAGTTTAATGAAGTGTTTTAGAGTGGGGATTTTTGTTTGAAATTTAGTAAAAAATTGTTAGATTTTCAGAATTATTTTTATATAATTATAGTGTTTTAAGAGTTTTTAGTTTTTTGATTCATTTCTACATTCAAAAATGAATTTTAAACAACAAAAAATAATAATTTCATACAAATTTATGAATCTGAATTCCAACAAAAACACATTTCATATACCACAAACAACAATCAACGACACTTATTATATTTATTTTGATAGCTATCCATTCTCTCCTCTAGATGTGATAGCACCACGAAACCCTCGGGAACACTATTCTCTCCCTTTACTACCATTTAACCTTGCTCATGTTGAGCCATTCTGATCCTGCCATCTTAGAGTCAAATTATTCTATTTTCCTCAACTTGTGTTTTTCACAAATTCTAATTTTCCTTAGTCTGCACAGATCTTCAATTAATTCGAGTTGAATGATTTCTCTGCATCGGCTACTTGAAATGGCTTTGATTCCTCACGCTAGAAGATGAAATCTTCTTTCCACTGTGATATCTATTTTCTTTGTTGGGCATGGTCTAGTTAGAGATAATGCCTTATTATGATGCATCTTAGAGTTTAGAGATTGAATTGGGTTAGTTGGTTGTTGAAAGATTCTTTCAACTTTTCTTTAAAAATAGAATAAGTTTGTGATGTCCCATCCCCAAGATTAGGCTAGCAGGGAGTGACTTAGTAGTCTATACATTCCCGTAGACTATAGTCAGGCACAAACAGGGAACCAGATGGAGAAATAAGGAGGAATTAAGGCTAAACGATAAATTAAGCCTAATTACTTAGGGAAAATCACTTAAGCCTAAGTCAACGAAGAATTAGAAAGAAAAGGTGATAAGGGGGAGCGACTTAATGGACAAATATTTCACTTAGGAGGAAGGGTGCCTAGGTTAAGTGATGTCAACGGAGAATTAGGTCGGGAAAGGTATATAGAGAGGAATTTGACCTAATTCCTCATTAGGCATGATTGTGATTTGATGTTGAGAGCTTCTAGAGGAGGAAGAGAGCCGACCTTGTTGTTTTGTGGATTTTTGGAGGAAACCACCACCCTTGATCGGTTACGGTGTTGAGAGACACGCCCTAGCCTATCAGAGATACCATCCAGGTATTTCATCGTACATTTCAGGAGCATTCAGTGAGGAGGGCGCAGCTTAGCCAAGGAGGGCGCAAGCTATTGGAGAGATTCACAGATCTACAGTAGACCGTGGTCCCGATTGCAGATCCATTTCGACCCAGTGGAGAGCTAGCCAGGGCGCTTCCATTGAGCCAGTTTTCATCAGATTCCGACGGTGGAATCTTGCAGAGCGACCCATACAGCTGTTTAGGGCGCATGCATTC
>ML806345.1:6181-17482 GCA_009831015.1 Picea engelmannii | reverse complement strand
CCGACCCAGTGGAGAGCTAGCCAGGGCGCTTCCATTGAGCCAGTTTTCATCAGATTCCGACGGTGGAATCTTGCAGAGCGACCCATACAGTTGTTTAGGGCGCATGCATTCCGGACAGGTATTTGGCTTTGCATGCAGGGGTTTCCCATCAAATCCGGCCAAATCCTTCCAACCCATTTGACTACGGGACGAGACGATCGTTTTGAGCTACATAGCGGCAGATTCCGATGGTGGAATCCATTGGGGCGCATTCAGTGCCCAAGGAGGGGCGCAAACCCCCCAGGGGTCCGGATCTAGTGCCGTAGAGGTCCGTTCGGGGTGTCGTCAGACATTATTTCCAGTGCAGCAACCAGGGCGCATTGATTGGAGCAGCTTTGAGGACATTCTGACGGTGGAGTTTTGAGATCGAGTTTTCCAGCTGATAGCGGTCACCGTGCTCATCCGGGATCGTTCATTTTGGTCATTCTATCCGGGTTCGTTCATTTTGGTCATTCTATCCGGGAAAGTTCAAAGATAGGTGTAATTGCATATGAGGACCAGTGAGATGGGTGTAACTGCTTATGAGGACCAATGAGACAGACATGACCAAACCAGTAACCATGTTCTTACATGACCAAACCAGTAAGCATTGCATACGTTTGTGCAAATGGCATATCTCCTTCTGGCTCATCCAAACTTGTAAAGATGGGTGGATTATATCTGGCACTCATCCGAGCTGTAACAACACCGATCCAAACTTGACCACAATACTGTAACGACACCGATCCAAACTTGACCACGATCTAATGCATCAACCACACCATATATTTGACACCTTCTGCTATAGGCATCTAATGTGGTAACAAGATATATGCACATGTAAATGATGCCAAGGCTAAACACATTTACCATGGATTCCACACCAACATATCTCAACGCTGCACATTCATTTATATAAATGACCACTAGATTCTAAACTGGACGCAATTATATAAGTATTCTACGATTTCACAAGCTGGTATTCACCATCAATTAGATGAGTGGTCGCATTCTTATTGTCTCTAAGCCTGATCGCATTCATTTTAAATAATTCACAGGAATTAAACCAATGCATTCAACCTGAGCATATGCGTTTACCATACAATAAACTAGTTACACTCAACTCATTCCAAATAACAATGTATAAAACAGAGTATCCGTATTCTTTTTGGCAAAAACAACTGTGTCTATCAAAGATTTCATTATTTCCCATAGCCACGCATCTGTAAATTTTAATATTGATTCCCTCTACAGAGGAAACGAAATCCACAGTCAGGATCAGTTCCACAATGATCTCCTTCAGAAAACTGTTGTTAATACAATCTCAGGAATATCGATCTGATTACATAGCATACAACGATCTCATTTCAGCACTAAGAAGTCCATTGGAATTTGACTTGGTGGTCAAGTTTCCAGCTCAAACAAATTCATCTATCATAACATTTACTTGATCTTACGAATATGCCAAACGACTACGACTTGTTATGTAAATTTTCTCATACCCTTAACATTGGATCGTTATTCTCATATGACAGAAATATTACATAAATCTATCATTAGTTCCAGATTTTACACAGATGCTGAATTTCCTCTATTCATAAACACAATAATGAGATGAACTCCCCTTCATTCAATTTAGCTCTGTACATACATAATGAGAATCTGTAACTAAATGCATAGTTCTGGTTACCTCAGTTTTGACCTTTGACCTGACTACAAATCATTCCTGGTCGTTTCTCATCTTTTGGCCAATTCTACTCCTTCGTTTGGAAACCCCCTAGCTCGTAAGCTTACATCCCTTTTTAAGCATGGAAAGTAACTTCCAGCTCAACACTAACAATCCATACTAATTAGAGACATCTCAATCCCTATCTTCTAGGAACTGAACTTCTCAATCCTTATCTATTCGAATCTGTCACTAAATATCTTCTAGACCTTTGCATAAGTCTATATGACGATCATATCCTCTTACATTATCTTAGGCTTTGTGAAATCTACTTACAAACTTAGAGAAATACATTAATTTCCCTTTAGAGGACTCACTCCCATAGTAAATAGTAGGACCTCCTAGGGAAAATACATTAATTCCCCTTTAGAGGACTCACTCCCTTAGAAAATAGTAGGACCTCCTAAGTCAAATCAATAAGGTTGATTTTGAGAGACTATGTTTCTACATCAATATTGATATGTGAGTGTGAATAATAATAAGCAAATACCTTTATGTGTCGTGTTTTAAATATCCTTTCCTCAATCTATTTACCATTTAACTTTTAGAGTACAAAATAGATAGGGTACAACGGGGGGTTATGATTAGAATACCTAAGACATGGATCTACCACTTCTCCTTTGTGTTTAACTAAACTCATTGATTCTCCTTTATGTTAGATGGACCCACTAGATGTGGTGGACTGACAAAGATAGATCTGAGAGAAGCTTGTTGGAACCCCCTTTCTTAATTCCAATTAAGAAATGAACTAGGGAGTCATGAAAATCTACTAGTTGGAAAGGGAGAGCTCACATAAGGTATATGGATGAACCACATTCCAACCACCTCTGAATGTTTTTTCCCCAACCATACAATGGTCTACTTATATATTGATTGTTCAAATACAAAATTTACAAATATAATTTAAAATAAGAATATATGTACTCCCTTAGTTCTTGGTTGACTCTCTAAGATTCAAACTTAACACTGCAATTTTATTACTAACACACTCTATTGTTTTCTAATACTATTATACTCATAGTTCACTCCTCAACTCCCATTATGTGTCTTTTATAATACTACTATACTCATAGTTCACTCCTTGACTCCCATTATGTGTCGTCATCTCTTTCTTCAATTCTTTAACATCTTGTTTATCTCTTCCCATCCCAATCTATATTAAATGGAATTGGCTTCATCATTGCATCGAGAGAAGTGAGATGCACTCTACAACCCAGTATGGATGAGATGTGTAGCACAATTTCTATGATGCTATTAAACTAAAATGGAAACAAAAAATGAGGTCCATGAGATTAAAAACAAAACAAAAAAACTTATGAACTAAAAAGTTTGCAACTTGAATTCTTATTTTTTCCATGTTTCCAAGCTCCCACCCTCCATCCCATAGGTGAGGGTGCAATTGTTGGTACCTTTCCAACCCCAGATAACAATTAGCTCACGAAGATCCCCAATCAACAATCAACTCACGAAAAGTGAACATGTCACAATGTGGGATTTGAACTTGATGTGAGGATAACAACTTTCCCCTCAACCACTAGGGATATACCCAATCAACAACTCAATTTCATTTATATCCCTCTTGGTGCTTGATAGATCTTGCATTAATATTGGTGCATGCTAGTAAAAATCAACACTTATGACGTATTTGTATGCAATTTTCATCATTAATTAAAAAGTTAATGCGACTTATGTCATTATGCCAACATGTAGCATTGAAGGGACAATTGTTGACATCGACAGATTTTATATTTGGTTGTCAAGACCTCAACGCCATAAACAAAGAAACTAGATCTTGGAGCTAGTTTGAAATAGATCTCATTAAGCTAGATGATTCAACACCCGACTATCAAACAAGTGCGCACTTGGAGACCTGCCAAGTATGCCCACTTGATGCAACTTTAATTGATTGCCAAAATCAATCCAAGGGAGATGAATGTATGCAAAGAATTGAGGAACAACCAAGTCATGAGGAGCAACAACCTTATATGTCGAGTATTGACTATCACACAAGTCGCGAACCTAGTTCATATTGCGGCCATTTTCTTAATATTGTGGGGTTGCAATCTATATCCAAGAAGTTGGTGTTTCCCTCTAAGTTGTACCTGATGGTGAATAGAATTGTCATTAATATCAAATTTTATAAGATGAAAAAATCCTTGAGAGTGATCCAGAGGGTTTTGCGAGGGGTTTATGTAAAGATATTGAGATTAAAGTATACAAGTCGAAGATTATTGTTTAGTCTATTCCATAGGTCATGGTCCATGTGTGCCACATGTTATATATGACAATTAAATTAGATACCATGAAGACTATTGTAGATGCACACTTAATCTCTATGGACTAAAAAGACTTGTTATTTTACTACATATATCATTGTAGCCTCAATTGCTCACTATGTACACCTGAGCATGTGGGTTTGAATGGTATCGTATGGTTTGCATAAATGCTACATAATATAAGTTATCAATTGAGCAATTGATTACTGATTTTCAGGAAGTCATTTAGCAGGCGGTGGTCAAAGGAGGCACAAATAGCAGAGTATTGGATGGCAGAACATGTTTTGGGTCATAGATTGAACACTTGGCAGCTACACGATTCCAAAAAATCATCTCCAAATTTATGGCAACGATAGTATATCCAAAATTTCCAGGAAGCAAAATTCGGGCTTGATTTTCGGGCAAATGGTGATGAATGAGCCAAATCCAAGACATGGGTTTTTCTCAGAACAGACTCAATTAGGTGCCTGGAGGAGAGTTTCTCAAAATATGAAATGGTTTAGGAATTACAAACGGATCTTTGAAACTATTTTTTTCATATTTCGCCAAAAACGCCTAGTCAGCGTGGAGGTGGCAAAGCATTTCAAGACAGAGGAGGACTATCATTATTTCTAGAATATTTTCATGTAATCTGCCAATTGATCGATGTATTGCAAGCCTATTTGTCACAACGAAATTCTAGTTCTAGAATAGTCAAAGATGTAACCAAGAAAATAAGATCTAGCAGTAATTTTGGATCTTGTCCTTTTGTCATCGGATCTGACACTTCTTGTAACTATTTTCTATGTTTGGTTTTAAGGGGATCTCGATCCACTAGTTTTGGGTCTGGGATTTGTAATAGTACATCTATATATTGTAAAACTAGAAAGTAATAGAGGGGGGTTTGGATCCAGGGAAAAATCTTCCTTGGGGAAGACAGATTTCTAGTGTTGGGATTCGAGAGTATGAGAGTTTTGTCCAATTTTGTATAGAATTTTGGGTGAAGGAATTATTATAATACTTCATTATCATGTATTCAGGAGATCTTTGTTTCTATTTTGTAATCTCTTTGTTTTTCATTAGTCTTTTTTTTCCTCTCATTTGAATGAAAATCCAGTTTTAAGCATCAATAATTGTTCATGATTTGTGGATTCCTATCCAGCGAAGCTTTGTTGTACCTGCCCATGTTTCATGTGTTCATTTAAGTGTCATTCATTCATTCTCAAAAAGCCTTTTTGTTTATGAAATGTTCAGTTTATATGATTTTACAGAGTTGATCTAGCTTAGATTGCCTTGTGTTTCATATATGTGTCTTCTTATATTCTTCTACCTCTCACATATACCTTAAACATGTCTAGTAACTAGTTCAATTGTCTCTGATCCATGAAATGTAATAGATGAATCCATGCCCAATGGCCTTGATCATTGATCTAAGGTGTTCTTAACTCCAGTTTCTGCCTTTCTTATTTCTCAATCCAGTCTACCTAATCCACCATCCCAGCCAAACATCAAATCAATTTCAAGATGTGCTAGACATTTCTCTTTTGCAGTCAAGAGAAATCTCTAGCACTAACAGACTTGTTGTTCTAGTTTTCAATAGGAAGTCACCCCCAATCTAGGGCTATGAATCCACAAGAGATAGAGGTTCCTAAGGCTGGATATTATCCCCTCTCAGCAGCCAATTCCTACAGTCATTCCAACCCACAAGCTCTCTTCCCCTTAACATACACAACCCGATAAATGGGATCCCCTTCTCTACCACATAGCCCCTTAGATTATCCCACTTCCCTCCAAGGCTCTAGCACGGGTTGGATAGAAAATCTTTTCACTGGGGACTCCAACAATATACAACTGCAACATGAATTATCACAATAGAAAATTACTTGCTCTCTTGACAATTTATTGAATAGAAAATTACTCACGGGCCTACAAATTCTCTCTCCATGAAATTACAATTGGACAACCGATTATTATACATGCCCATTATGGCTACCTTCAAACTTTGGCACTCAGAACTCCTTTGCTATTCAAAAATATGCATGTCAAAGCTACTCTCTTTTACCATACAAATTTTATTCTTTTCCCACGCTTCCTTCACTCTCACTCTTCCCCAAAAGGATTTACTTGACTCTCACACTTCCCCCATGATTGGTTGTACTCATCCCATCCTCTCAATAACTCTATGAGGTGATCTCACACACCAACCCTCTTACATGTATTCAATGATTGGGGATTGGAAACACTCAAAAGGAAAAAAGGAAGGTTCATAGTAAAGATAATTTAGAAATATGGTTTTGGGTTTAATAGACATGGGTAATTCCCACTTGGACCCCCTCTTAGACTTTCCCCTCTCTTCTAGAAACTTATCCCCCATGACTTTGTCCATGTCCATATGCAACCAACATCAAATTTTATTTTATTATTATAGGATACAAAGTTTACATATTACATTGCTTGGACCATGGCCATACATCATATTTACATTATACATCGCTAAATTGGGGATTAAAAATGGGGATGTTACATTCCCCTCCCCCCACAATTTGCATTGTCCTTAGTGCACATCATAGATGCAAGAGCATCACTCCACCTCAACACACGCCAGCTAGATTTCACGCATGGTGCGCATTCAAGGAAGGAGAAGCGTTGTCTTCTAATTTTTGCCTCGAGAATCCAAGGCGGGATCCAGGCATTAATTGAAGACAAGCTGGAAGAGTCAAATCGTTCTTTCGCACAAGATGGAGATAAGGTCGCCATTAATAGTCTAATGACAGAATGGATCTGCATCCGATTTGGATCAGAATTGCCATCATTGTAATTTGGCCTTTCGATAAGCATTAGGGGTGGTGATTTGACACCATTTGTTAGCTTGTGAGGGAAGCTCGTAGAGCCCCTCTTGTATAAATCTTTGTATTGTAAGCAAAGTAGAGGTTAGGTGGCGAACTGATAGACAGTTTTAGATAGGTTAGAGGAGAAAACCAGAGAGCCAAGACTTAGATGTAGCTCGGACTCCACCTTTGTAAATTGGCATTCCACCATTAATAGAAAATGACAGTTTTTCTTGTTTTACATTTTTGTTCAATGGATGTTGTGTTGTGAATGTCTTTTACATGTTTGTGAATTGTAGATGGATGTTAGAAATCGTCTGCAGGGATAGAGATACAATTTTCTATCTGCGAGTGTGTTAAATTAAGTTTGGTTCTCTAGGCTAAGTGCAAGGAGTGCGCGACAGAGCTAAAAAACTCTGTAATCCAACGCAAGGAGTGTGTGTTTGAACTCAGTGGAGTCAGAAGAGAAGTTGTCAGGAGGGCACGCTAGATTTATTTACAGACTCGGGGAGAAATTTCAAGGTGGTTACGTCCCTTGGAAATAAAGACTGTGTGGAGAGAGACATAGTGCAGAGTTACTGAACACTCTAGAATACTCTGTCAGGAGGGGATCGAGCTTGCGTGAGCATACCCAGGAACTACACGACTGAAGGTGTAGAGGAGTCCCAGAATTGTTGAACATTCTGGTGAAGGAAGGCTTTGCAATAAGTGCAATGACAAAGGAAAGGAGATGCCTTAAACCTTTCCATAAGGCCGAGGGAGAAGTCATCGAAGAACTGAGCCAGCGCAAGGAGTGTGCCTAAGGTGTTGAGAAATCATCTTATAAGCTCGGGAGGAAGGGTGAGAAACTGCCAGGAGGGCAAGAGAAGCTCGCAGAGGAACTTGGAACCTTGGAGGTTCTCAAGCCGAGCAAAGTCACAGAAGGAAGTTTGTACAGAACTCTTCAAGGAGTGCAGAAGGAGTTTCGAGAACAGTCTAAGTCTCGAAAGAGAAATTGTGCTAAGTGCGCAAAGGAGTCGAGGACTTTCTGGAGTCCAGAAGATGGAGAAGCCACTCATCGTCAAGGAGGAGACTGGTGGAAGAAGATCGAGAGGTTTGGGAGAAGGAACTTCGGAAGGTTTGCGAGGGCAAACAAGGATCTTCGTAAAGTCGCGAAGATCGATCTCAATCCATGTCATTAGATCTGGAGGGACGCGTGGCAGAGGATCAGCGCAGCGCTGACTCGTAAGTCGGAAAAGCAGAATAGAGAAGAGATAGGGCTCGCGAAGTCCAAACTCACGATTCGATCATAGTCATTGATCGCGGGAAGAACGAGGACTGTAGATCTAGTCACGAAGCATTCACCGATTCAGAAATTGGGGAAGGAGGAGGAAGTCGCTCACGAAAGTCCCGAAGTGCGGGATCGCGAAGAGAGTTGGCCCACAGTCATAGTTCGAGGTCACATCAAGGGAGGAGCCTAGCATCGAGAGTTAAGGTCATCGACGCAAGAGTTGAAAAGCGCTAAGAGAGGGTCTGCAGGTACCATATCACGGGTACCAAGGAAGTAGAAAGGGCTTGTGTCAAGTCAAATCGGTTTCGTCAGGAGCCCGACGAACCATTCAGTTCAACGAATTGAACGATCCTAGACCGGGAGGTCGAGCTATCCCTTTGGAGAAGGGGCGAGGTTGGCATCAATCACCATACAATTTTATATGTTTACATACATAAATTTTTACAATAAGATACTTGATAATTTCGCAGCTTGATAACTCACAGAACAATTCCAACTAGCAACTTTTGTTTCCCCTCAACCTACACAACCCAAGGAATGGGATCTGGCATCAGTCACACAGGAAGTTTCAGAGTTGTGGCTCCATGAACTCCAACTCCCAAAATGGAGTCTTCATACACTTATGTACAAATCTACATTCAACTTTCTTTAAAATTTGCAAAAAATTGTGTGTGCTCCTCTCGCATGGCCTCTTAATGCTCCCATGTGACATCTTCATGACCATAGAAATTCCATTGGACCTTTACCAGGCCAATGGCTTTGTTCATGAGCACTTTGAATTTATGGTCCAGGATGTGCACTAGCTCCACTTGGAAGCCCCCTCTGTGTTCCACCTAGATCACAGTCCAATCAATCACATGGTTAGGATCAGGTGCATACTTCCTTAATAAGTACAAATGGAGCACGTTATGAATTCTCATGGATGTTGGTAATGCAAGCATATATTCAATTGGTCCTCTCATTTCTAGGACTTCAAAGGGCCCACTATATCTTTCTGCCAATTTTGGGCAACTTCCCAATCTCAGCGAGCTCCTCTTGGCTTTAACTTTTAAAAACACATTCTTTCCCACTTCGAATTTTCTATGTGCTCTTCCATTATTGACATAGATCTTATGCATGTCCTATGAAACTTTCAAGTTATGCCTGACCTTTACCATTTTCTCTTCCATTCCCTTAACAATTATGGCCCAATAACGACTCTATCTACTAGGTTATCCTAGCTTACTGGCGTGTTCCATTTTCTGTCATAAGAGGCTTTAAACGGGTTCATCTTCAATGGTTCCTGATACCCATTGTTGTAAGCAAATTCAACTAAATGGAGATAGTCCTCCCATCTAGAAGGCATGTTCATTACATATATTCTTAGCATATCTTCAATTATCCTATTAGTTCTCTTTGTTTTCCCATCCAACTCTAGATGATATGTTGTAGAGAAATTCAAATTGGTCCCAAATCCTTTAAACAACCCCTTCCAAAAATTGGAAGTGAACTTGGGATCTTGGTCTGACACTATTACCTTAGGCACACCATGTAGCCTAGCAATCTCTTTTATACAAATTTCTGCAATATTAGTCGCCTTGTGAGTTATTTTCACCAGGATGAAATGTGAAACCTTTGTAAGCTTGTCCACCACTACCATGATGGAATCGTGTTTCCTTGTTGTCCTAGGCAATTTGGTAATGAAATCTATAGTAACCACTTCCCATTTCCATTCAGAAATGGGAAATGGTTGTAGAATTCCCACTAGATCTCCATGCGCATCCTTTACTTTCTGGCATTCCATCAATCTATCTAAATAATCAGCTACATCTTTCTTCATACATAACCATAATATTGGCTTCTTATAGCTGCAATAATTTTTTGGTATACTAGGTGTCCAGGGTATGGCACGTTATGCATCTCTTTTAGAAATAAATTTATCAATTCCTGAGAATTGGGAACACAAAATTTGCTTCTAAGCGAGAGGATTCCATCCTCTTCTATCTTTTAATCTTTATATTCATGGTGTGCACTATTATGTTGTAAGCTCTCTTTAACTTGTGCATAATGTTGGTTTGTTGTTACAACCTCTAAAATTATGTCTTTTAAATCTGTCATGCATATACTAATGGCCATAACATGCATTTCATGCACCCTTTTGTTCAGTGCATCAAACATTTTATTCTCTTTTCCCTTGATGTGCTTTATGACTGTAAGAGCCGGATTTAATTTTACATCAATTTATTTTGATAAACTAAGACAGTAATTTCATAACACAGTAATTTTATAACAGTAACTTCCGTAACTCAAATTTTACTATGAATAATAAAAAAAATTATAACATAATACAACAATGCATAAATTTTAGAGAAATACCTTAAGTCTGATGCTAATAAATCCTTCCTGTTATCTGCAGCTTGCTTCCTTCCCGCTTCTTTAGAACACTACCCAAAATCGTCCTCCCTGCCGACTAGTTAGCTCCCTAGCCCCAGGATATCAACGGATATCCTGGCCCTCCGTGCCCAAAACCCCCAGCAACTCCGGTCCACTGTGTCAATGCCACTCACAAAATTTCACCTCCCTCTCTGCAATACTCAGAGCTCCCCAAAATCCATGGCCAACTCCCCTCGAATAATCCCCTCTCATCCAACTCCTTTCCCCCCTTATCCCTCCTTCACCGACTTCCCTTCATTTACTCCCTACCTAATATCTTATCCCATTTATTTAATGCTTCTTATCCTTTATTTAATGCTTCTTATCCTTTATTTAATGTTTCTTATCCCACTCATATACGTAAGTTTTAATAAATTAAATTATCAACCCTATTAATTATTTACTCACATAATTAAAGAGTTGATTAATAATTAAATAACCACTGACAATTATGAACAAATAATTAATGATAATTAATTTAATTAATATTATATAGGAAACAATTATTGTTTGGCTAACATCTTAGGACAATCAGATTATCAATTTAATTATAATTAATAATCCTTTACATTTATTTAAGCAAGGTCGTTACATACACCCACCCTTCAGGAAACTTCGTCCCGAAGTTAAGGTATCTTTTGGTACAAACGAAAAAGAAACATGGTTCACACATTCATAACAAGTAACCGACATTATTAGTAAGTAAGTCAAGAAAACTCATACATACTAGTGTATATGTACAAGAAATGCATGTGTAGCTAGTACATGCAAATCTCGTGCACGTACTAATAA
>ML806344.1:134916-155500 GCA_009831015.1 Picea engelmannii | reverse complement strand
ATTTTCCAAAACTTTTGTTAGGGTATACTTCTTAATTTATTTATTTTTTCTAATTTTGTCTTTACGTCTTTTTTAAAATTTTATTATTATATTTTTTTAATGTTTGTTATATATATATATATATATAAGTATGTTTAATTTTTAATATTTTTTAATTTTGTTTTTAAATGTTTAATTTTAAGTTTCTTTTATATATTTTTTATTTTTTTAATTTGTTTTTTATAGTTCTAAAAATTAAATTCATTTTTATTTGGTTTTTTATTTTTAAATTTGTTTTTACATTGATTTTTTATTTTAAATTTGTTTTCTTTCAGTGTTTGAAAAAAAAAATTAAGTTTTTTAATTTTTTTATAATTTTCTTAAGGGAAGGGTGAGGGTAGAGAAAGGACATGTAGGGCGATTTTATTTGCAATAATATTGTTTTTTTAGGTGATGGTTTCAAAACTGTTGCAATTTTAATTTTGCAAAAAAAAGGGGTGCTACTGCTAACACCTTTTCGATTCAGGAGTTGATTTTAAGTTTTTGGTTGTAATGGTACCTCTTGTTAAGGCTATGGTTTCAAACAAGTTATATTTTCAAATCCAAAAGGCCAAAGCATGCTACTCATAATGCCACTTTTGATTTGGGGATTGATTTTAAGATTTTGGTTGCAACGGTACCTGTTGTTAAGGCCATGGTTTCAAACAAGTTGTAATTTTAACCCCCCAAAAAAAGAAGGTGTTACTGCTAGCATGATTTTTCAATTCGGGGGCTGACTTTAAGGTTTTTGTTACCCACATTACGGGTCATAGTTGCAAAGGGTTGTAATTTTTACCCCAAGATATAAAAAGGTGCCACTGGTAGCACCACTTTTCGATTCAAGGGTTGATTCTGGTGTTTTTGACACAAAAATATGAGCTTTTAGGGCTAGAGTTCTCATTTTGAGGTCACAGTTCTCGTCAGGTTGGTAACTATGTTATAGGAGCAGGTTAGTCAATCTGATGAATGTGTTGGCAAATCATTCTATCAAAGCAAATAGTAGAGTTAACTAGAGAGATGACCAAGAGAATGAGTCAAAAGCTAAAATTTACAATATGTAATCTATGTACTTTGAACATAAATAAATAAGTAATTTTGTTTTTATTGTTATGTGTAATTGATTGTTTATGTGAATGCTAATTAGTGTGTTTCTATTGTGACCACTAGTTGTAGGTCACTGCACACTAGAATGTGAGATTTGAAACACCATGCTCCATCGATGTCATGATCCAGTTGGGATATCATTGTAAGGAGACCAAATGAAGAACAAAAGATTCTTTAATTTTGTAGCTTTGTTATATACCATCAATTGGTTTTGAATAGTTGCTTCTACTAGATCTCTCTTTTAGGCATGATCATTTTAGAGAGCAGAATTTTACAATAGTCATTCTTGGCATTGTGAAACTTCTAAAAATGAAAATGTCATAAACAAATTATCAATGTTGTGCAAGAGTTATATGGTTAGTGTGCAAGGGCCGAATTGTTTAGAAACATTGCCCAAGCCATGTTTATATCAAGTCTTCTTGATGAAAATGCATTATTCTATATAAGGTGATAGTAGAATTCTTTTACTTGCCAAAAAAGAGATAAATGTAGCGACCTCTATATTAGCAATGATAAATATCTCTAACATGCTTTTCAATATAGATCAACATCTCCTTAACAATATTAATCACGCAACTTCAACAAGAGCGGGTAGAAACTCAAACCTTCATTTTGGAAGTAGACTCACCATAAACAAGCTGATTGGAGAGGCTTCCACCTTATCACTTGCCACCAAGCTTGTTGCTGAAACCAACAACCATATAGTATTAGCCTTCTTTATAATAAACACATAGGTTATGGAACAACAATACAAATACCTCAAACCAAGACATATAAAGGATAAATACTAGTAGGACAGCTTAAGATTATATAGGACAGCAACCGGAAAGGTATACTCTACCTAATTTCTGTTCAAATTTTGCTTTGTTTATTATTGATGATGATCCTAGAACTGTTAGGGAGGTAGAGGATTCAAAGGATGGCAAACTCTGGAAAAAGGCCATGGTTGAGGAAATGGCATCCTTGAACAAGCATGAGGCTTGGAGTCTAGTGGAATCGTCAACTAGAAGAAAGTCCATTGGCAACAAATGGGTGTTTAAGAAGAAGTTGAATGTAGAAGGAAAAGTGGAGAAATACAAATCTCGATTAGTAGCAAAAGGTTATTCTCAAGTAGAGGGAATTGGCTTTGGTGGAATTTTTCCGCTGTTGCCAAGTTAACCTCTATTAGATTTATTTTACCTGTTGTTGTTTCTTTTGATTTTGAAGTAGAACAGATGGATGTGAAGACAACATTCCTACATGGGGATCTAGAAGAAGAAATCTACCTGAAGCAGCCAAAAGGCTTTGCAGTGAAGGGAAAGAAAGAGTTGGTATGTGGGCTGAAAAAGTCCCTGTACGGGTTAAAGTGATCACCAAGGATATGGTATCAAAAATTTAATACTTATATATTGAGACTTGGCTTCACAAGAAGCAAAGTCAATCATTGTGTGTATTTCAAATTAGTAGGTGATTGTCTTATTTATTTAATCTTGTATGTGGATAATATGTTGCTGATAGGAAATTATCCAGGATGCGAAAACTCAATTGTCCTCTAAATTTGGCATGAAAGATCTTGGTGCTACAAATTTTATTTTGGGTGTGGAAATTAAAAGAAATTGGGCAAACAAAAAACTCTGGTTGAACCAGAGAAAATGTGTTGAGTCAATATTGCGGAGGTTTAATATGCAGGAATGTAAACCTATCAAGGTCCCTTGATCCAGATTTTATGAGCAGAACGAAATGAGTACAGATTATTATTAAAATATGCTTAACATAGAATAACAGATATACAGTAAAAATGGTTTCTATTCAATAAGGAAATAAGCTGAAACTGTAAAATGCAGCGGAAAACAAGCTTGCTAGAATGGTGGCGGCTTATCTCTGAGAAGAGATGTGACGGCTGTGCTCATTTGCCAGAAGATCAGTACAATGAGGCTCTGAAGGCCTTTTTACAGTAAACAGGAATGTCAAAAACCCTAAACATAGAAAATCCTAACACTAGGAGATGAAGCACCAAAAGTCATGTGGGCCCTGTTGGGTTAAGTTAGTACATCAACTTCTCGGGGTCGTAACTTTTGCATACGATCTTTGTTTTAGGCGCACGATAACCCATTGGAAAGGTCTATCCGAGGACTATAAATGTTGCCATCGGACTCTGACTCCGTTTACAATTTGATTGTGTCGAGCCCTAAAAATGTTGTTTAGGGCCTCAAAACGACCCCGGAAATCAAGGACCCGAAAACTAGGAAAAAATTGCCAAACTGGAAAACTGCCAAAATGAGCCAGTTGGAATAGGTGGGAGGCCACCAACATCCATCTGGATCAATCCTCCCCCCTTAGGAAGCAATGGTCTCCATTGCGTTGAGTGCCCCCATCAGATGAGGAAATTTCTGTTGAATTTGGCCCCGGGTGAGCCATTTGCCTTGGTGCAGGCACTCCCTTGCTTTGACAACTCGATAAAGCTGGATCCTTTGCTAGAGAGTGCCCTTGACCTATGTGTCCACGATTTGATCACTGGATGCCTGTTGTATGCAGTCGGGTTTGAGCTCTGTTGGTGTCAACTATTCTGTTATCTCTGAGGTGTCCAATAATGGTGGGAAATAAGGCCGAAAGAGATCCACGTTGAACACTAGG
This sequence comes from Picea engelmannii, assembly GCA_009831015.1. Taxonomy (NCBI): domain Eukaryota; kingdom Viridiplantae; phylum Streptophyta; class Pinopsida; order Pinales; family Pinaceae; genus Picea; species Picea engelmannii. The sequence goes on along the minus strand of ML806344.1, from coordinate 151,765 downwards.
TGCAGGCCAAGGAAAGGAGAAATGTTGAGCTCAAAAGTATTATCACCCACATCCTTGGTGATGGTGTACGACCCATAACGGAGTGAGCGAAGCTTCTGATGGGGCCCTATAAGGCGTTCTTTCTGCAAGTGCAACCAAACTTTGTCGCCCACCTGAAACTTATGTGGCACCCGATGTTGATCACGACATTGCTTGTACTTGGCATTGGACTTATGTAGGATATCCTGAACCTGTTAGCGGATGTGTTGGATCCGCTCAATGAACCAGGTGGCTTTGTCAGCTTCAGTTGGAGCAGGAAATGAGTCGGGCGAGGTGACCACAAGGGGTAGTGCAACATCTATGGGATCCAATGGTTGGAATCCCAGCCCCACCTGAAAGGGGTTGTGGTCGGTTGAGCTACATAGGGCTCGGTTGTAGCTATGTTGAACATAGGGAAGACTATCATCCCATGTGCGAGGGTTCTTGGAATTGTACATGCACAGGATATGCACGATCGTTCGATTTACGACCTCGGTTTGGCCATCTTTCTGGGGGTGGAAGGCCGTGGATTTGGTGAGCTTGGTGTCCAACAGTGACCAGAGGCTCAACCAGAAGGTGTTGAGAAATCGACTGTCCCAATCTGAGACAATGGTTTGTGGGATTCCAAAATGTACCCAAACTCGTTCGAAGAAGAGCTTGGCAGTGGCCTCTACTGTGAAGCTCTTCTTGCAGGCGGTCAGAATCGCCATCTTAGAAAAACAATCAACAACCACAAAAACACAGCCATTTCCCTTGTTGGTGTATGGGAGGCCCGACATGTAGTCCATTGAGATGGATTCCCATGGCCTGTCAGGAGTAGGCAAAGGAGTGTATAGGCCCTGTTTCTTAGTGGTTGGTTTGGCAATAGCTCAAACAGTGCAGGACCTGATATATTTGTTGACATCCTGTCAAAGTTTCGGCAAGTAGAAATGTCTCTGCAGCATTGCCACTGTCTTTTCGACGCCGAAATGTCCTGCCACCCGACTGTAGTGGGCTTCCCAAATCAGCTTTGCTCGCTCACTTGATGGAACGCAGATATGGCCTAGACGACACAGCAGCCCGTCCTGAAGATGGAAATTAGCGACAGCTGCGTTTGAGTCCAACATTTGGTAGGTGGTGGAGAAGTTATGGCCTATCTCATAGAGTTGGGGCCATCCAGAGGTCTCGTGGCCGCAAGAGTCTAGCATCGTGGTGAGTGTTGCGACTGGCGGCCTGCTGAGGCAATCAACGATTTGATTGGTACTCCCTATTTTATACTTGATGTTGAGGTGGAATTGTTGCAAGTATGTGGACCACTTCTGATGGCGGTCATTCTGCAATTTGCCTTGTGTCTGCATGAACTACAGTGGCTTATGATCAGTGTGGATAACTGTCTCCTTCCCAAGAATGTAATGTCTCCACTGGCGGCAGGCTTGCACAATGGAGTACATTTCTTTGTCATAAGTAGGGTACTTACGGACAGCATCTAATAGTGTCTCACTATGATAGGCCACGGGTTGGCCGTGCTGAGTGAGAACGGCGCCCACAGCATAGTCTGAAGCATCTGTCTCGATCTCAAAGGGTTGTTGCAGACCCGGTAATGAAAGTACTCGGGTTGAGCACAAGCGTTGCTTCAAATCATTGAACACTTGTTGTTGGGACCGGCCTCGCACAAATTTCGCCTTACCACCACCCCTGGTTACTTGGCTGAGGGCCCATGCAATGTGGGAGAATCCCAACACAAACCTGCGGTAGAAATTGGAAAGGCCCAAGAAAAGTGACTATGGTTGGAGTTGGCCAGTCACGGATGACTTGGATCTTGGTTGGATCCACATGTACGTCGTGTTGATCAACGATGCAGCCCAGGTAATGGACCCTGTCCATGCCGAAGGAGCATTTTTTCAAGTTGGCGTATAGCTTGTGCTGCCACAGGGTGTGTAGAACCTACTGAATATGTCGCAAGTGTTCTGCCCAAGTCTTGTTGTAAATGAGGATGTCTTCCAGATACACCACTACAAAAGTATTGGTGAATGGTCGCAGGATATCATCCATCAGTCTCATGAAGGTGGTTAGAGCATTTGTCAAACCAAAGGGCATGACCAACTATTCAAAAAGACCTTCCTTTGACTTGAAGACGGTCTTCCATACATCTGTCTGTTCTATCGGGACCTGGTGGTAGCCAGACTTCAGATCAATCTTACTGAAGTATTTGGCCCCCGTGAGCTGATCAAGGAGGTCGTCGATTCGAGGAATCGGGTACCAGTTTCTGACTGTGATTTTATTCAGGGCCCGGTAATCAATGCAGAGTCACCAGGTTCTATCTTTCTTCTGTACCAGCATGATCGGGCTCCCACAAGGCGATGAGATGGGACAGATGTGCCCCTTGTGGATCAATTTTTGGATCTATCACTTGATATCCTCATTCTCTAACAGATGTGTCGATGCAAATTAGGCAGGAAGCACAGTAAACAGAAAAAGCACCTCCGGTTGTTGCTTCACTTTAGGGTCTACCATGGTTTCCTGGTGCAGTAGGAAACAAAGCTTCGTAGCATTGAGCACCGCAGAGGCAGAGTACATTGCATTGACTGTGGCAGTTCATGAAGCAGTGTGGCTTCGCAAACTTCCAACTGACTTGTTCGATCATGAGATGGATCCTACCACTATTCGTTGTGATAACCAGAGCTGTGTAAAGCTCTCTGAGAACACAGTGTTTCATGACAAATCGAAACACATTGAAATAAAGTATCACTACATCAGAGACATGGTGCAAAGGAAGACAGTACACGTGCAGTATCTTCCTACCCATGAACAGATTGCAAATACCTTCACCAAACCACTTGCCAAGACAAAGTTCGAGTATTTCCGTGAGAGACTTGGCCTAGTGGAAAATGCCTCCCTGGCTAAGAGGGAGTGTTGATGATTGTAGTTATGTGAGACATTCTCCAGCTTACAAACCTGTGAGATGTGGATCATTGCAGCTATGTGAGACAATCTCCAGTTTACAAACCTAAGAGAAAGCCCCTGAGAAGGGTGTGTGGTTCCTATCTGAGACAGAGCTGGAACGTAGAGATGACCTCCTCCATACAGAGAGTTGAGAAGAACTCCAAATGATTCTCATGTGTAACACAGTGAGAAAGGTGATCTGCAGAGTTTGGCGTGCATGTGGCTAAGAACAAGGTGAACGTGTGAAATCCCAAAGTGTTGGGTGCATCATCAAGAGAACAGAAATGAAGATGATGTATTAGCATCCTCTGAGCAAAAGAGTTGACGAGAAACTCCAGATGACTCTCCTGTGTAATGCAGTGGGAAAGAAGATCTGTTGAGTGGACGTGCTTGTGGACGAGCACAGGTGAACGTGATCCTAGTGGTTGAGGACTAGTGAAGAATTGGTTTTTCTGTGTAATGCAGTGAGCCAGAGATATGGACATACATATGAATGTGCCCCTAGTGGATGAGCACTAGTGGGTGTATCAGATCCCTTGCTATATTGTTCAAGAGTCAGACCTGCCTGTAACCCTAATTGTAATGTAAAGGGTACAGGTTGGCCCCACCTTAATGTGACTAGTAATTAATGTAAAAGATGATTAATCTGGTTAATATTAATTATATTATAAGTTAGTGAGGTCGGCCCTATTGTGCCGATAGACACTTATGTTGATAGGTTCAGGTTAGTATAAGTAAAGGTAAATTCCCCATTGAGGAATCATATCTTTCACATGAGTTNAGTAATTAATGTAAAAGATAATTAATCTGGTTAATATTAATTATATTATAAGTTAGTGAGGTCGGCCCTATTGTGCCGATAGACACTTATGTTGATAGGTTCAGGTTAGTATAAGTAAAGGTAAATTCCCCATTGAGGAATCATATCTTTCACATGAGTTTGGAAATTTCAGCAAGTACATCTTCTTGGGAAAAGTGTGCACCTCTCTTGGGTGCTAGTCTTATAGGGCTTGAGCACCCTCTTGTGTACTAGGTCTTATTGGTGGTGAAGGTCTTTCTCTTGAAGAATATAGCAAAGGATTTGGCTGGGTTTTCTTCCCTTGTTGAGAAGGGTTTCCCAGGATACTTCTTGTGTTCTTGTGCATGGTGTTTCTTCTTGTGATCTTGGTTGTTGCGACATTATTGTTTATGGTTAAGACAAATGCAAAATTGGAATGAACTACATGCTTAACCTAGCTTATTGAAAAATCAACACAAGGAGCGCAGTGGATAGAAAGAGCACCTTTGGGTGTTGCTTCACTTTGGGATCTTCCATGGTTTCCTGGTGTAGCAGGAAATGGACTTTTGTGGCTTTGAGCACAACAGAAACAGAGTACATTGCATTAAGTATGTCAGTCTGTGAAGCAATGTGGCTTCGCAAGCTCCTTGCAGATTTATCCGAACATGTGCTGGATTCCACCATTATTCATTATGGTAACCAAAGTTGTGTGAAGATCTCAGATAATCCAGTGTTTCATGACAAATCAAACCACATTGAGATCAAGTACCATTACATCCGAGACATGATGCGGAGAAAGGAAGTATTGGTGTTGTTCCTTCCTACAGATGAGCAGGCTACTGATATTCTTACCAAACCAAGACGAAGTTCAAGTACTTCCGTGACAGACTTGGCATGGCAAAGAATGCCTCCCTCGCTGAGAGGGAGTGTTGATGTTTGCAGCTTCTTGAAACATTCTCCAGATCATACTCCTATGTGACTGAGTTGAGTTGATCTCTGATGACACTTATCCGAGAAGGGATAAGTGGGACACTTATCCAAGAAGGGAAAGTGTGTTTGGGCTTATAGCCCAACGTCCCATGTGGAGAGCACATGAGGACATGTCAAGGGAGTTGACCCTTGACATCACACACCATGGCAGTTGACCCTAGTGTTTCTAGAGGGTGTAGCCTCTAGAAGTCCACATGGGGTGCCATGTGTGACAAACTTTCTCCAGATCGTACTCCTCTGTGAATTGAGTTGAGTTGATCTGTGAGGACACTTATTCGAGAAGGGATAAGTGCATTTAGGCTTATAGCCCAACGTCCCATGTGGAGAGCACATGAGGACATGTCAATGGAGTTGACCCTTGACGTCACACACTATGGGGAGTTGACCCTTGACGTCACACATTATGGGGAGTTGACCCTAAGTGTTCCTAGAGGGAGTAGCCTCTAGAATTCCACATGGGAGTGCCATGTGTGACAAACCTTTTGCTACTATGGTGGTTGTGTACCACTGGCGAAGACTATGTGTCTCTGGACAGTAGTTGTGTACTACTGTGGACTATATGCTCTTTCTCTTTTTATCAAGTTGCATCAACCTCATGCATTCAAGCCCCTTCTTTTCATGGGATTATGAAGCATGAACCTTTTTGGGATACATGTAACAACCAACCCAAAAGAAAGGATAGCGGAGAAATTACAGATGGAATATATGTATGGTAAGGGATATGGACACATTACCCCTATTAAGACCCCCCAGTAGTACAACTTTTCCCAAAAGTGACAACACTTGACTAAGAGATGATGATGACCACCAAGGTGAAACAAGGCAAAAAGTATAAATTCAAAGCATCATGATTCATTATCCAATCCAACGCATGATCACCATTTTCATGCCCAAAACATTGACATTATCACTCGATATGAAGTATTAGAACAATGTACCTCAGTCTGTAATGCACCATGTCATCTGATATGAGTGAGCTAAGCATGTAATGGAAGGCGTCTATGGGCAACTGTCTGTGGAGAGTCTGGAATGTCATCATCGAAATTGTTGTCTGTATTGTGGATCATGGAGATAAAATCTCCTCTAGTTACCCCTAGAAGTGAGGGGGTAACAGGGCGAAATAGGTCAAAAAGGCCCATAGAAAATACTAAATACGAGATTCTAAATGAATGTGATGCCACATGTCATCTTCCTCAATCTTCTATCTCATGAAAGGAGAAATCCAAGTGCCATTTGTCTTCCTCATGTGCAAGGTTGCTCCTCAAGAGATAACAACCTCCAAAATATAATAATAAAATGCTAGGCCATAGAGGTAGGGCGTTCTCCAAAATAGGTGTGAAATGCCAAGTGCATAACCCAAATAATGAGGGTGCTCTCCAATGTTAGCATGTGATTGCCAAGTGTTATGGATAGAGTGCTTCTTCTAGAAGCCTTTTGACTAAGAACCAATATAAAATGCTTTCCTTAAGCAGTGCGCCCTTGAAGTGTATGCTTCTTTGACCCCTTTTACTAGAAGATAATGCATGAAATATTCTCCATCAAGTGTGCCCTTGGTACTTGTGCCTTGTGGACCAATTTAACTAGATAATAATTAAAAATAACCCTTCAACAAGTGCGACCTAAGAAAGAGTGCCTTGTGTCCACATAAAATATTCCATGCATGCATGTGCCCTTGAAGAGAAATAGTGGTGTGTCCTTGATATTTGTGCACATTCAACCTCCTTTGACCAAGTCAACCATGAAGAACCACCATAGGAAGCGCACCCTAGATATTTGTGCACATGGATCCACATCAAAATCATCTTATCTCCTCAAATAATGTGCAAGTGGACCTCCTTTGACCAAGTAAACCTAGTTACAAGTCACTTCACAATGTGTATAAGGTGTGAACAAGCTCATGCATAGTGCAAATGGAACCTTCTAGAGGAGCGCACCATCAAGTGCCCGAGGAATGCGTGTGAATGGATGAGCGGATGAGGTGGATGGTCAAAACCCTAGGGTGCATGCATAGCTAGGTCCCTTAGTCAAATCAAAACTTAACAACCTCCTCAAAACTTGTGCCAAAGGATAAGAATGGGATATGGATAAGCTAGCACGTGTGAACAGGGCTAAGATAAGGCTCAACGAATTAGCTTTTTAGCGGGCTTCCTCGACATGTGTGCCAAAGGGGGAGCACCTAGCCTCATGTGTGTACCACATAGACATAAGGTTGTGTTCCCTAGTGATAAATCAACAATAAACTTAGGGAATGAGCCTTAATGAACAATTAGAACATTAGAGCATTAATAGGCTAAAAATTCAATGCACAACCTAAGGTTTTAGGATTAAATTAAATATCCTAAATGAATTCGGTGTGTTCAGACTACAAAAAGTGGAAATAAGAGAAATGAGGGATTAATATTGAATAAGGCTTAGGAAATTTTAAGCAAAAGATGTCATGCACCTTCTAGGAGATGGAGATGAAGTGAAATGTAAGTGTAATGTGAATTTTACCTAGGTATAAGGTAGAGATGTGATGTGATACACAAACTACCTAGTAAAATGATGAAGTGTGATGAAAATGTAAGGGTGAAGTGGGTTCCACCTATGTAAAAAGTAAAGATATACTTGCGAAATACAAAATACCTAGGTGAAATTATGGACATGTTATGGAAAATGAGTGAAACTAGGAAAACACTAGGCAAATACACCACCATGCTAGAGGAAACTTACAACTAAGACATGAACTGACCATGCAACACAATGTGAAAGTGACTAGAGTCTAGAACATGATTAGTTGACCACCATGAAATTGATCTATGAAGAACATGATGCACAAGCTGCTTCTACCACTATTCCAACCTTTGGAAGGCTAGAATCATCTTACCATCCTGCAAAAATCTGAATTATGTGATTAAAATCACATGCGCAACGCTCATGTAATATAGGTAGTAACAAGAAGTACCGAGATCATTTCACCGCCAAATATCAAAAAACGAGAAATATTCTTTGAATAAGATCATCTTGCTGCCAGTCAAATATTCCGCAGAGACACCATAATATATAGTTGCAAACAGAATTTACAGGACCAGCAGCATGTTTGAAAAAATCGTCTAAGGCACATCGAATCAATTGTGAGAAGAACGCCACCACAAACAGAATCATAACCCTGAAGCCGCCATGAGGATTACCGAATAAATTTTAAAATATTTCCAGTGGAAGGGTTACCGAATTACTTCCTTTAAAAGGGAGATCAAAAGAAATTACAGACGCCTCTATCTAAAAAGCAGAGCCACCATTTCTTCGTTACAAAGAAGGGCCACCACAACTGTGCTTTAATCATTTCTGTGTCACCGAGGGGTATCATTGGCATCAGCTCTATCTAAAGCTGTCACGAATTAGCGGAGAAAGTTGTCACTAATTGGAAGGGGATCCTATCTGCAACAGACAATATCTGAAGCCGACTACATTATTACCTTCTGAAAGGCATTCTCCCGCCGATACATACCAAACGGAGGCGAGGCCTTTGGTAGCCAACGCAACCATACAAACCATAAATTACTATTGAAGAGGCATTACGATTAGCGGAATAAGTTTTCACTATATACCTTGTGATTCGTATGATCTCCAACGAAACTAAATGAGGGATATTTAAAAATTGAAGGGGGGCGTTTATAAAGCTAAAGGGATTTAATATGAAGTGTTATTTATTAAAAAAATATATATATCATTTAATAAAGAGATATGACTAAGTATTTGAGCTTAATAAAAGATTAATTAAGAAAAGTCTTTTTACAAACGATTTATCCAACGTTAATGAACACACATTAAAATATCGTGTTCCAAGTTCACAAGAGGCGGGAGAACTTGGTTTGAAAATGGTGAGACGAACCAGGCGAGGAGATCCAGGCGAAGCGTTCCTGGGTGAATGCCCCCCCCCCTTCTTTACCATCTGAGACTGGCCTCAGTGGAGTCGCCTGGATCTACCCATTAGTCTGATAGACAGTCGGTTACCGGTTCCCTCGACTCTCACTTTTTGCTTTCGCCTTGATTAGTTTTTTATGCGGTCTCTGGACTATTCCCGAACTTCACTTTTCCCCTGCCGACCATCACTTATTTTAACCTTCCTTGTCGCTACAGCCTTTTGAACCTTTACAGCGATACAACTCGATCAGGCATGGGACTCTGGTCTCCATTTTACCTTTCCCCTGCCATCTAAACTGGCCCACTTAGTGGGGGCACCTGGGTCCAGATTCCGGTCCCCTTGACTCTCATAAACTTTCCGTCGTCTCGATTCATGATTTTTGTCTCTAGCCTACTGAACAACACTGAAACCACTGCCGCTACAGACAGATTAATCCTTTACAGAGAATCTTTTTCTGCGTACAGACTTGTGACTTCGGTCTTTACTTACTGTTCCTTTTCTCGGACATTGTTTCATCTTCCAGCTCTCCCTGTCAGGCGCCGATTCAGAGATTTTTTGTCCTAACTTTGCCCGGACAAGCTTCCAAGCGAATATTAGGTGGACCACATAGCCCGCCTTATGGAGACTCTGACCAATCATCTGATGAATCCTTCTGATGAGATCATCTGGGAACAGGAAGGCTTGTATGACAAAGTGGATAAGCTGGCATCCAGGAGACAGTCTCTTCCCGCCAAGTCACCCCGTTCAAATAGCTTTTTACCCTCTGATACCCCTCCTCTACTGTCTACACCCCCAGACCTGATCAGTGCACTTCCTTTCCATAAAGGCTTATCCAGGCCTTTTCCTTCTCTACCTGTTCACCCCAAGTACCAAGCCTTTCACAGATCCTCCCTTTCTTCTCAGGGCGCTCAGCCAGCTCGAAAGGTTTGGAAGCCAAAAAAGAAGATTTCTCGCCTCGTGTTAGGGGACGGAGTAGGCTTCGAAAATCTATGCAAGATGTCGACTTGCTCACTGGTGGGCCGAGTCTCCTACAACAGTTTATGCACACAGTCACTGGAGAGCTGGATAAGCACAACCTGGGTGCCTATCTTAGGATATACTCCGGATACCCTCTATCTAAAAGGAGGATGGCTTGGGTTTCATTGCAGAACGCCTGAAGATGCTTCTCTTCTGCTCTCCTCCTTTTGGACATATGATGGCTGCAGTCTCATGCTCAAGCGCTGGAAGCTGTCCTTTAATCCTGACACGGACTACTTCCTGAACAGACACTTATGGGTTTTACTTCCGGGCCTCCCTCTTCACCTGTGGAACAAAGAGGCCATTAGAGAGATAGGTGACTCTCTAGGCAAGTTTATAGCACATGACTCTTGCTCTCTGGACAGTCCCTCAAGGAAGGTGGGAAAAGTCCTGGTGGAGATGGACACTTCTGCAGGTTTGCCGGCATCTTTGGAGATCACCTGGAGAGGAAGAAAGCTCCTACAGCCCCTGGACTATCTCGGGATCCCTTTTCGCTGCAACTTCTGCCGTGAAACGGGTCACCTTCGGTGTTCTTGTCCGGGTAAGTCTCCTCCTGACCTATCTGAAGAATCGGAACTTCTCCTCAACCCACCTGCTTACCTGGATCCTGATCCCTCACTAGCCTATCTGGATGAGGTGCCCTCTACTTCCCCTCGACTGAATACTGGACAAGCCGAGATTCCTCTTCTCAAAATAAACCGGATTTGCCCTTCCTTATACTCGACCTTCACAGAGGCCGAAAAAACCTTCGTTCTTAGTTTCTCTTGGCTTGGCTGCAGTGACTCTTCTTCGCCATCACCCCGGGAGGAGGTGCTCCCTCCCACATCTGACAGTTTACCTCAGACATCGGAGTTTTCTCCTTCTTTTCCTTCTTCGACCAGTCAGCCTCTTTCTCTGCCTTCAGCATCGAGCCTTGAATCCTCTATCTTGGTGTCCCCTGGATTTGGACAATCGGATGTGGTGGACACAAGCCTATTGGATGGCTTGGTCTCATCGACCTCTCTCACCTATTTACCGGAAAGAGCCCCTCAACTGGCTATTTACAGGGGTAAAGATCTCATTCGACCTGGTACTGAAGCTGGTAGTTCTTCTTCGCGCGGGCAGATAAAAGTTGAAAAATCATTAGTATGGTCTAGAGGCATTGGTACCGAACTTTCCCCGCTTCAGACGAGAAGCTCCAGGAAACAAAAGGAGCTTCTGAACTCCGTTCAAATCGAGTCAGATCTACCACCACTGGATGGAAAGGCCCTTAGAGCTTGCAAGGCCATGGCACGTACTAAATGATGTTAGTACTCTCCCTGAATATCAGAGGGATCGGAGGCACTCTCAAGGCTGCCTCCTTCAGGAGACTTTTGGAGCATTCGAAGCCGGACATTATTTTTTTGCAAGAAACTCTTACTGATGCTCAGAGTTCCAGGGACTTTATGTTTCTTTTCCGTCCTTCTTGGTACACTGTGGCCGTTAGCGCCTTAGGTAGCTCCGGGGGATTACTGGTATCGTGGGATCCTAGTGTTTTTGACCTGAGTTCCTCGTTGACGACTGGTGGTATCCTTTGTATGGGTCGTTGCCTTGCTGATTCAAGGGAGATAGCACTCCTAAACATTTACGGCCCCTGCACGGACCGTAGGCGGTTCTGGTCGCTACTGAACGACAGTGGCATACTCTCTATTCCACTTCTCATTGCAGGGGGTGACCTAAATCTCGTTTTATCAGCCACAGAAAACTGGGGAGGTGGCTTGGTGCCGGGGGCTACTGTAGATTTTTATAGGAATATTTTTGCTTCCAATAAGCTGACTGATATACTGCCTGAACAGCTTGTCCCTACTTGGCGTAATGGCCGATCTGGGTCCGCGGCTATAGCTAGGAGATTGGATAGGTTTCTCGTTGCTGAAGATTACATGTTCTCCAATGTTTTACCAGTCACGTGGGTGGAGCACCCCTACATCTCCGATCATGCCCCCATCTTTCTCCAGCTGAGGTCTCCAGTTCGTAATTGCCCAACTCCTTTCAAATTTAATCAAGATTGGCTCTTGGAGGATGACTTCAATGATTTGGTCGCTGCCGTTTGGAGAGACCCCTGCTTTCTCACGGAATCTTGTGCTCAGCGCCGCTTAGTCTGGAAACTGAAAGTCTTGAAGGACTCCACCAAGTCGTGGTTCCATAAAAGGAAGTTAGAGGAACAGGCCCATCTAGTGTTTCTGGAGGCGGAGATCTTAAAAGCTATTCATGGATCGACCATTACCGCTCTCTCTGCAGAAGAGACAGGCAGACTAAAGGAGCTTGAGACAGACTGAAACTCCATCCTTCGCTCACAAGAGAACGCCTGGAGACTAAAAAGCCGTGCCACTTGGCTTAAGAGTGGAGACGCTAACACTAAATTTTTCCATAAGGTTGCGAGTTTCAATAGACAAAAAAAGAGCATTTGGTCTATATTAAACGATGAAGAGGTGGTCATCCGCGGACAGGGGGCGCTAAAGGAGGCAGCGGCCGGCTATTTCAAGCAACTTTACAGTGCCCCGATCAGTCAAAATCTCCCGGAAAAGTGCTACACCGCCAATTTATTCCCCTCCGTGATTTCTGAAGTGGAAGCCGCCACCCTCGAGGTCCCAGTCACGTTACAGGAGATTAAATCCATTCTGAATAACTTTAAGAAAGAAAGGAGCCCTGGCCCGGACGGCTGGACGTCCGAATTTTTCCTCCACTTCTTTGACCTCGTGGGAGACGATCTTCTCCGGATGGTAGAAGATTCTCGCACCAAAGGCAAGATAATTGGGAGCCTCAATTCTACCTTCATTGTTTTAATTCCGAAGCAACAGAATTCGCTCGCCTTCAGCGATTTCCGGCCTATTTCACTGTGCAACCTTGTATATAAGATTATTTCCAAAGTGATATCAAATAGACTAAAGCCCTTCCTACAAAGCTTCATTTCAGCTGAGCAACTGGGGTTCTTAAAAGGCCGTAAAATTCAAGATGCTATTGCAACCGCTCATGAATGCATGCATAGCATCAAGCAAAAGAATTTAAAGGCACTTGTCCTGAAATTAGATATCAAAAAAGCTTTTGACAATATAGACTGGGAACTTCTGAGATTAATATTATACTCCTTGGGTTTTGGAGAGATTTTTTGCCATTGGATTCTCTCTTGCATTACCAGTGCCAACTTTGCTGTTTTAATTAACGGTGAGCCATCCAACTTCTTCAAGAGTGAAAGGGGCCTCCGTCAGGGATGCCCTCTTTCACCCTTCTTATTTATCCTGATCATGGAAGGACTCAGTCGCCTTCTCCACAAAAGGGTCGAAGAACACCAGCTCTCGGGCCTAAAGCTATCAAACTGTCTAAGGATTGTCCACCTTATGTTTTGTGATGACGTTCTTATTCTCTTGAGCGCAGATCAAGGGGAATGGCTTGTCTTAAAAGATACTCTTCAGCACTTTTGTCTTGCATCGGGTTTGTCCTTAAATTACTCAAAATCGACAGCTCACTATTGGGGCCTCTCTGATTCTGAACTTCTACATCTACAGAGCATCATCCCTCTTCCTTTTTACATTCTTAGTGAAGGTTTTACATACCTTGGTTTCCACCTAAGGCTGGGATCCTCTTCCCCTTGCGACTGGCAGTGGCTGGTGTCTCGGTTCAAAAAAAAAATTGGCTCCTGGTGCAATCAATGGTTGTCGTTAGGGGGTCGATTCGTTCTGGTCAAGGCGGTTTTGGAAAGCCTTGCTGTCTACTGGATGTCATTGGAGCGATTGCCTTCAAAAATATTCACGATCCTTCGGAGGCTAACCTTCAACTTTTTATGGAATGATCTTGCAGTCAAGCGCCGTTATCACCTTTGTAGCTGGCAAGAGCTGTCTAAACCCCGTAAGGCAGGGGGTTGGGGACTAAAGCACCTTCCCATCTTTAATTCAGCGCTTCTGGCCAGCTCTTTCTGGAGAGCTCTTACCCACAATTGCATCTGGAGCCGCATTATCAAATCAAAGTACTTGGGCACCTTGTCTCTGCACGACTGGATCAGAAAACCCTCTCTTCTGCATTATAGGGCGTCCCCTTTCTGGAAAGGGATGATCGCTTCCTCACAGGTGATTCTCCACTGGTTACGGTGGAAGCCCGGTACTGGGAATGACATCCGAATAGGCAGAGATTTGATTCTGGGCATGGGAGACCTAGCAATACTCTCTCCCACGTTGTGTGCGCGGCTAGAGGCCCAGAATTACTTTTACCTGGCACAAGTTATGTTACCGACCAGTGCCCACTCTCTCCTGGGCGATTGGTTGGACGGGGCTTCCCTGCGCCTAGAAGGACCACTTGCATTGGAATGGAGCTGCTTTACAACGGCCCTTAAAGGTGCCGGCATCTCCCGTATTGAAGATCCAGATGTATTGCTGTGGGCTGGGGGAGATGCCTCGGGCTCAGCCACTGTTAAAAACATTTACGATGCCTATATAAAACAGTCGGGGTCCGTGATCGACCACACTTGGTCCCGACAATTATGGAAGTGGCAGGCCCCTCTAAAACTGAAACTTTTCACCTGGTTCGCCGGTAGAGAGAAGATTCTCTCCTGGGAGGCGCTCAGACGTAGAGGCTGGGAGGGCCCAGGCATTTGCCCTCTGTGCAAACAGGCTTCGGAGGATGTACATCACCTCCTGGTTCACTGCATCTTTACGAAGCAGGTTTGGAAACATCTGATCGAGTTCTTCTCATTAACGGTGGCCTGGAAAGGACCCACCTTTACGGCCTGTCTTTCGGATTGGGTTTCTCAGAAGTCGGCTCCCCCGACCTTGGCGGTCTTCATGTGCTGGCAGATTTGGAACGAGCGGAATAGTGCTATCTTTGAAGACCGAATCCCCTCAATTCAGGCAGTCTTTCACAGAGTTAGAGCCTCTTTCCAGTGGCATCCTTCCTCGATCAAGAATTACATGCCCAAGGTTTGTGAGATCACTTTATCTCCTGATTTTACTCTGGCTTGCTTTGACGGCGCGGCGACGAGCTCGGGTCTCGTTTGTGGGGCAGGGGGTTTCTTCAAATCCCATCCTGAGAGAGTCACAAATTGGTTTATGAATTGTGGAGAGGGAACGAATACAAAAGCAGAGCTTTTGGGATTATGGTCATCCCTCGCTCTTGCCTCCCTGTGGTCGATGGATCACCTACTAATCCTGGGAGACTCCCGAGTCATTATAGACTGGATCAACCACAAGAATTTGCTTCATTCGGTCCATATAGAAGGCTGGAAGGAAAAAGTTCTGACTCTCTCTTCTCGCTTCTTGGACATCCAGTATCGACATATCTCCCGATCGTTCAACAAAGAGGCCAATGCCCTCTCAAAAAGAGCCCTCAGCGGTGTGGTCGAGAGACTTTCGGTCTATCATGTGGAGAATGGATCGGAAAGTCCTATCACACACATTAATCTCTTCGAAGGCGATGGGCGAGCGATCTGACTCCGTTTTATTTTGCACATTGCCTGTATGGTGCGTTTCTGCTCCTTTAGATTTTGGTTTCCTCCCTTACTGTAAATTTATCAGTCTGCCCTATCTCCTCCTGCTGAATGTGGACAGAGTCTATATCTGAATTGAGCAGTGGAATAGCTTCCATCTGACTTGTCCTGCTACTTAAGATTTCTCCTTGATTTGCGCGAGCTTCACTGGTCCACAGCTCGTCAGATTTTGATTTGTAAAAGACATTATATTTTAAATATAATAGTGCATAATTTTTTCTTGGAAAAAGAGGCTATCTTTAAAAAGCAAAAATATAATAAATTAAAATTCCTAAAGAACAAGAACTATATCAAGTAAAAGTACCATATTAAGTGCAATAGAATCTTATTGTAAAGCAAAGAAGAGTGTTGGAAAAAAAAGTTCAATTAAAAAGAGACCTTAAGCTCCAATTTCAAGTTATAAAGGGGGTTATTAAAGTCTATTTCAATTCCTAAGTTTATGAAAGAAATAATACTAACGTATTAAATCAAACTCCAAAAAAATATAATAAGGGCTTTTTTTAAAAGAGTGATTAAATTTCCAAGTATTTAATTTCAGTGAAGTTATGGATTTTAATAAAAAAATTGCAATAATAAAATTCAAAGGGACTATTCAGTGAAAAGAGATTAGCCTCCATCTTTGTTTAGATGAGAAGGAAAACCACATAAACATTGACTTAACGAATCAAACATTAATTCTAGAGCCAAGTATAATTGAAAAGAAAAGCACTTTTGACGATGAACAATATGAAAGCAAAACCCTGCAACTATCAATTGATGATTATAAAATCATATTCCAATTCAATATTACAACTATGTATAGAGAAGATGTCGACATAATTTTGGGTTTACCTAGGATAGAAACATCAGGAACTTTCATCTTAAACATAAGGAAGAAGTTTTTGTTGTTCTCCTATAAGAACAAGAGGATAATGTTGCAAGATGTTACAATTAAGTAAAATTCAACAACTCTCTCATCAGAAGACTTTAAAGATGTCTCAAAGTGATCCTTCAAGATAATCAAAAGTTAGTACAAAAGATGCAAATTGAATTTGACAAGGTTGTCGATGACAAAGATGAAGAAATTTATATACTAAAAGATCATAGTTAGAAATTACTTGCACAAATTAAAAAGTCAAAAGATATAAAATAGTTGAAATAGAAGTTAGAACAGGAGAACCAAGGTCTCAAGAAGAAATTATCAGAAAAAAGATGAAGAAAATTCTCATCTAAGGAATCTTAATCACAGGTCACTTAAACAAATCAAAAGGTTAAAAGATGAGAAATCGAAGAATCAAGTCCTTTCAAATAAAGTCGATCACTCAAAAAATGAGGTAGAACTTTCACACCTAAGGGTTCATAATCAAAGATTACTAACACAAATTAAGATGCTAAAGAATGATAAGAAGTCGCTACAAAACAAGTTAGAACAACTTACTAGGAAAAGAATCATTGATTAATAAAGAAACAATGACCGAACCTATGGAACTAGAGAAGTCTCCAAACGTAAAAATCCAAGTTGTGGAGAAAGGAACCAATATCGATCCAATCAACAACAAAACTCAAGAAAATGCAAAGCCAGTTGAACTAAGGATATCCTCAGATGTTGCACAAACAAAGGAAATTCCAAGTATCTCTACCAATAAACTTTTAAGGTGCAACAAGGCAACACAAGTGTCCAAAGAAGACTTACTTCCAAAAGTGAAACAAGAAGGCCCTGTTATCGCTCAGATTGTAGTTTAGGTCAAGT
>ML806344.1:88332-107915 GCA_009831015.1 Picea engelmannii | reverse complement strand
TTCAGAAGAACCCAGATTGGCATTCAAAAGTTATGATCAAAACATGACTCTGTTGTGTGCTAATTGCTACAAACTGTCTCAAATTACCAGTTCGCAACACCAGTGAGTCCAGGTGTTGCAAACTTTTTTGTAGAAGTTTGTTTCACTTTTTCCAAAGCTTCAACACCCCAAAAATTATACCAAGAGTCCATATATGCTACAAAACTTCGTTATATTGATATATAATTGGAGGAAAAACACCAAAATTGCTAGTTATAGCTCAAAACTCATAGCCATCTCCAAAAAGTTGTAAATGCATATAACAGAAACTTTGACCAAAATTAATGTTGGTTTTGGAAGATCAATGTCTTTTTGTTTTGGAGCTTCTTCTGATAGCCACCTTGTCCAAAGCTTATACACCTCAGTGGTATGAAATAGAGCACATTTCAGACGGGAGGATAAAAGGGACAACCACTGAGATTTGTAATGAAAGGAAGACAAGTGAAATTTCTTTGCTAAAACATAGTTTCGGCATCATAAATATCAGTTTGCAGCGCCAATGATGTATGCAATTTTAAGCTAGGTTATACAAAGGATTAACCATAGTATTTATGTTTTATAGGAAGCTCATGCTACTAATAAGACTCGGTCTCATATTGATTACAAAAGATGAGGGTTTTGACAGTATGGAAATAGAGGATTTGCAACGCGCAGTGGTGATGCAAATTTAAATCAAGCTGTTTGCAGCGTTGTGATAGTAGTGGGATAAAAATCGTGTTTTCAGAAGAAATGATAAGGCAAGATTAAGATAACAACTTTGACTAGTGGGCAAAGTTTAGAGTGCCATAGTAATGTGCTTGAGAGTTGGTAGCAAAGGGATTTTAAAAGTTCGCAACGCTAGTTTTCAGCGCCAAGTTCATAATCAAATAGCGCACTTCAAGGAGACTATTAGAAATTTTGTGACACAATCCTTGAAAATATAATCAACTAAAGGCGCTAAAAACCACAAAATTCCCCTTGACACATTTCTTAGTTGCAATTATGAAAGATAAGTGCATGAGGTACTCATAAGTACGTTGTGAACTTTCCTATTGAGTTGGCAGCAAATACACCTGACCATTTAATGTGCTAACAAGACCTAGTCCACCTTACGTCAAATGGCCACGATACCTACGCTATTAGTAACTCTAGTGGGCCCTTCGGTCCCCATTAAACCCCTAGGGAAAATCCCACGATTCCACACACCCCCCCCTTAAAAAGCATTTCCCTCAATGCTTGTAGTGATGATGTAGAACCATAAACCAAGGTCCCATGAATTGGTGTTGACTACGACACTAAAGTAGTTCAACAAACTAGGGTCCCATGCATAAGTGTTGGCCTCTTAACATTGAAATATTCTAATAAGCTTGTCCATTAACCTAGGTCCAATGTCCAAGTGCTCATGCAAACTCCCAATTGATGGCACCTAAGCTCATTGAATGGCTAAGTATTGTGCTACAAATGCCCACCATGATCACGTGGATCCAAATAAATAGAACTATCCATGTCCAAAAGAGCATCCACATAAATGCAAAAGGTTAGTTGTGGATCTAGAAGGTAGGGATAATTTTAAGGATGGAAATTAAGATTAAAATGTAGAAACCTTGGCTAATCTTACTAGTCTTTAATATGCAATGTGAAATGTTTAGTGATAGTTTTGTAAAAATATTCAAATTTCTAAGGATTTAATACAGTTTCTATAAAATTTTGGCGATTTTTAAGGTAAAATCATTTTATTCTATGGAATTTGGGTGAATTTGTTTTTATAAAAAATGGAAATTGGCGAATCGTTTTTTGGGGAAAACCATAGAAAATTGGCCCATTTGCGAAATTTAGCCCCTAAAATCATCTATTCTAGAAGGAACACTACCACTAGAGAATATGCAAGCTAAAAATTGGTAGTCATAACCCACTCTTGACTTCCCTCAATGATGTTCTCAAAGAGAAGTTAGAATTAGTTGTCTTCCCAAAAATTACAACTATATGTATGTTGAGGGGGTTGGATTATCTTCGACTCAACAATAGTAATCACACTTGACAATGAGGCCCAATTAGACTCTTCTTCGTTTGGAATGGTGTGATTCTCCGGATTAATGGCCCGACAACCTTTTTGATGAGATTTAATGATTGCATGTATGTTTCAAATACGTTCCTCGAACTATTCGGTTACCTTTTCTCTCTCTTTTTGATACTTATTTTGTTTTCTATTATATTTCCAAGGGAAATGAGACTAACTAAATAGATAGATTTGTTGGGCAAATCCACGCATAGGATAACCTTCAACTATGATAGGTAAGTAATATCCACAATTGAATCACTATAGTACTAATACCAACATTCATCAATCATAAGATATTCTTAAGAAGTATGAATAAATGATATTCATGCAGAGATATATGAGGAAAAGATAAGCAAGAATTAATTCTATGTTTTTCTTGGCTTATTTAACACAACGAATTAAATGACATCAGATTTTTACCAAACTTCATCCAATGATTTCTTAATCAATAAGATAGCTAGAAATAATTAAGATCTTACTAGACTTCTATGGCTTCAGATTTAAGAATGCAGAAACAATTTGTTGATCAAATAACAAGCCCATATTTGATAAAACTTCTATGGCTCCCTCAGAGCTTCTAATTTAACTTTAGAAAATAGTTCCACTTGCATCAATCCAAAAATTTCTTACAAAAACCATCGACCCTTATTGCATGGTCGATTCTCTTATTTATCAAAATCAAATTGTCTAAAAATAGTACTAACACTATTTTTAGTTAAAAAACGGAAGGAAATGTGGACTCCTCCATGTGTTTTCTCCAAGTTGTTCCTTAGTCATCATATGACTAGTCCGACGAATTTTCTTTGTCGTACTCAACCCACTGAGAGAAGATTTCCTCACACGTGTTCATGTAAGGGAAGCGACGTTGGTCCATCGATGCACTGAGTCTTTCCCTCATCTCTTGGTGTGTTGTGTTACTTCCCCTTGAGGGGTCTGCTCAACTTATTTCTTCTTTAACACTTATTTTTCTTTCCTTTGTTTTTCTAGCTCCTCTACCACCTTGTTTTATTTAGCCTCGTGAGATGCTCTTTTGGATTCTTCCTTGAGTCTTTCTTCTTCATCTCTCCTAGCTTCCTCAATTTCTCTTTCCCTCTTGATTGCATGTTTCCATATAGTTGCCTCGACGATCTGGTTGATGATTTCTACCTATTCATCCATGGACTGATCCAGATTTAGGAGCGGAATGAACTGATTAACAGACTGAATACAATAAACACAGAGATATGGAGAACAACACATATATTCAGTGAACAATATCTTCTATTGAATAAATTAAATAGGTTGAAACTGTAAAACTGCAGAATTGAAACAACTTTCTCGAATGGTGGTAGTTATCTCTGAGAAGAGATGTGGTTGTTACGTGCATCTGTCTGAGCATAATGATTACAATGAGGTTCCAAAGGCCTTTTTAACATTACTCATGAATGTCAAAACCCTAGACATCCAAAAACCTAACCTAGGAGATGAAACGCCAAAAGTTATGTGGGCCCCTATGGGTAAGTCAGTACCTCAACTTCCCGGGGTCGTAAGTTTTGCATACAACCTCCATTTTAGGCGCATGATAGCCCGTTGGAAAGGTATCTTCGAGAACTAAGAATTACACCATCAAACTTTGACTAAGTCTACAGTTTGACTATGGCGAGCCCAAAAAACACAGTTTGGGGCCCCAAAACGACCCTGGAAGTACATAAAGATGTGTTGACATGAAAACATACAAAATAAGCCAGTTGGATTAGGTGGCAAGCCGCCAATATCCATCTGGAAGATGTGTAGAGCTTCAGACAACCCCATAATTTTAGAACCCACAATTACAAAGAAGTACAGAAGAACGTGTTGAACTAAAAATTGTTAAGAGGAGTTGAACTTGGATCATGGACAAAGATTTAAATGCAGTCGGGCCAGGCTAAGATTTTCTTTGGAGGACCTCATCCCAACTTTGGGCATTTTCTATAAAGACGTCATCTTCAAACTTGTCATGAGCACAGGGCCAATACACTACTACTTGATCAACATGTTTTGCCACCAATTTCTTTGGGTCGTGCTTGTGGTATCTACCAGTTCTAAGCCTATATTTCAGGTCACTCTGTCCTTCTTGTCTTGCTTGTGTAGTTTCCTTAACAAAGTAATATCCTAACTGAAATATGTAAGGGATAAAATCTCTCTTTATATCTTCGACAAGATATGCATTGAACCCCTATAGGATGGTGTGGTAACAAATTTCCCCTAAGGCTAATCGATTTGGTACGTAAGCTAGCAGTAGGTGTGGGGCTCCTATGGATCCAAAAATTATGTAATAGGTGCACTTTTCCTCCAAATACCAGTGGTCAATCAAAGAGATGATCTTTTTGGCTTGTTTTGAGAGCTTTGGACACTCTTGTTGGAATATAATGAAGTAAAGCTTGGCCAGGAACAAGTCACAGATCATGGAATAAGATTTTTTATACATGTTTTCCCACAAAATGCTAAAGCATATGTGCACAATGTGTTCAGATACATGCCATCTTAGACCCATTTCTGAGAAAATGTTCCTTGCACAAACTACATCTAATAATAAGAGTCCATGTAGAAAGAAGGCACATCCCCTGGCTCAAAGTTCTGAGCTTTTTCTATTCTAGTGCTCAGTTGCTTAGATATAATGGCTCCCCAATTAAAGATGCCTCCTGGCATAGCCACTGTGTAAGCCAAGGGCATCCAGGCTTCCAAGAACCTGGAACAATGTTTTTTCCCCTGTACAATCTACAAAGTAATGCCATTAAGTACATGTAGGGCTCTCTTAAGTTTTTCGTTCCATACCACCCTGGAGTATGGTTAATGAATTTTCTATCCTCCTTTCACCAATATGCCACCAGTTTATTTTTATTTTTTTACTGGGGGAATCGGCAACTCGCGGTTCTCGTACTTGCGTGACACAGGGTCGATCTCCGTCGGCTACCACTATAACCCCAGGTGCAACCACCCAGCCCGCAAGAATGGCGCACAAGTAAATCCGGGTGAGAATCGAACATGAAACTTCATTTTACAAATTTCCTTCCATTTACACGGCACTTGCCAATCCGTCTACACCCATGAGGGCTTATGCCACCAGTTTATTGGTATCATGATCAACATAAAATTTTACCATAAAGTCGATGTTTAATATGAATTTTGGTTTTCGGAGTTTGTAATACTTATTCACCTCCCCTGGTAAGAAAACCCTGACACATCATCCTTGTTCATTGCTAATCAAGCATTTGAAAACATCCATGTGGTTGATAATCCACTATAAATCCTCTACACAGGGAAAAATAGGAGACCTAGCAGCCACCATGTGCAATAGGGAGTGGTCTATGTTTGGGAAAACCTGGTCATCCATGGATCTAATTTATGGATTGTTGTGAGGTATAAAATTTGGGAAGTCCAAGTGTTTAGTTTTAATGAATAAGTCATTCCAAGAAGGTAACATTACTTTGGACCCGGTGCTTGGCTCCGTGTCTTTGTATAGTGGCAGTTGATTGAACACTTTCTTTTATGGAACTCGAATTACAGGCTCCACCTTGGGAATTTGCTTCATTCCTTTAGAGGGGTTGGGTTTGATGCTTTTCCTGACAAAGCGCCCTTTCCCTTAGGCATTTTTCATACATTGTCGAGTAGGAGGTCTTCACAGAGGCATTTTCTGTCAGAAAACAACAACAATTAGTTCATAGTTCATTTGTATTATCATGGGAAACATGAAAATTATTCAATTAAAACACATACTTGATATAATGCAAGAATTTAAAAATAAGCTTACCAGTTTAGAGATACATAACACCTTGAATGAGCAGAAACATAGTGCTAACACACAACACTTGGAATGGATGTGTTTTCCTCTGCGCAAGCTATTTTCAAACAATCAACAACAAGAATGCCTAAAAGAAACTTTTACACTCATATATCCTATCATATATCCTAACTCCCTACCAGTCAAATCTAGCAATTAAACAAGTATAGTAAGATTTTCATCAATCTTTAGGCTTGAATACACCACCTACATGCCACAATCGAAAACTAATCCTTTATGTCGAATGATGGCGCGAACGACTGTTTCGAAGTTCATCGGTGAGTTCAAAAACAGAGTGTTTGGCGCGCATTGTCATTTCTGGTTAGGGTTTGGGGTTTTAATATCGTCGGCCCTTTCAAGCAAACCTCTCACAATGCTCATCATTGATCTTGATGAAATACTACATTAAAATCACCTTTTTCATTGGCGTGCAACGCCCTTCAATAGTAGATTTTCAAACTACAGTATCTCCTCCGTTCGACCTTCCATTCAAGCGATTTATTTTTTGAAATTGGTATGTTTCAAGTGAAACTCGGATTTGCAGATTTTGTTGGGACTTAGATGATTCGAATCCAAGTAGCGGTAGATTGGGCATGATCAGCCGGTGACGCTGTTATGTAAACTTTTATATCCTTTTGAATATAAAGAGCATTTTTTTTCTCGTGGAAAAAAAAGTGAAACTCGGATTTGTAATTGGTTTCTTTAGTTCACGCACAAAAGGTTTTATATATGGATTTGAATAGTACGACCATCTTTTTTCCCTTGAAAAAATTTCCAAAAGAATCTTTTTTTTTTGGCCCAAGAAAAAGCTTTGGTACCAATTGTTGTGAGCCTTAACCCTTAAAATTGAATTACAAACAACATATTAGAAATGTTGAACACTTTGTTCCATATCAAAACCAGTAAGATAGGGAAACAATATACAATGGTCCTTTTATGGAAGGATCAACTCATGTTCACTTACATCTTTGCAAGGGTAACCTTCTATTGAGCGAAGCTCCAATCCATGATTCATAAGGACGAGTCCATTCTTGTTTAGAGCTAGCTAGAAACCCTAATGCTAACTACCTAGTGGAACTTGTTTAATGAAGACACATTACATTTATTTAATACTAACTACCTAATGGGCCTTATTAATAATAACAAACATAGCGAACCCAGTCCACCTTATATTAAATGGCCACCATACTTACACTATTATTAACTCTAGTGGGCCCTTCAAACCCCATTACACCACTAGGGAGGATCCCACCAACACCCTTCTATTTTTGTCCCTCTAGGAGGAAAGATTTTAAGTTGAACAAGCTGCCCGACTTCCTTGTGTTGTCTAGGTTGAATTCATATGGCTTACAACGCGGTTTTGGAATTTTCAAGAATGAATTTTTGTAGCTATTAGCAAGTTCCTTTGTTATGAAGTGGCAATTTTTTTTAATCTTGGGTCATTGAAGAAGGCATACCTTAGGGATAACGTGTTGAAATCCTTAAAATGAATTTGTTTATATTTAATTTGGTGGTAGAGTGTTATGTCATCTAGTAAAATATGATGACCTTTCAAACACCTATCTTGAGTGTTAAAGCCTTGGTCAAGAAATCAATGATTGTCCCCTTACGGTCAAATTTGGCATTCCCCCTCTTCAATATGCCTTTGTCCTTCAATCTTTGGGCAATAGGGCCTTAACATATTATGAGTGGGTCAAGGTGGTCAAAAAATATTCTCAAAATGCCAAGAAAAATCCTACACCTAAAGGTCCATATCCCAAGCCCCAAGGGGGACTAGGACTAACACGGAATAAGCTAGTGGAAATAAATAAAGAGATTGGTGGCTCTTTTGAGGCCACTACCTCTTGAGTGGGAGGATAAGGGCCATAACACCACCTTTGTTGTTGCACACATAGTTGGACCTAGAGGCAGAATAATACATCTATCACCCTAGGATGTAATCTTGATGACTGGATTTAGAGCCCTGCTAATCAATGGACAATTACACTGTTGATCAATTTTGACCAATCTTGTTGTAAATGATCATCTATCACATACACAACCCTAATGGTCCCAAGGCAAAAGAGGGTGGACATTTATTGTAATCCAACTTTAATGACCAAGAGTTATGGTTTTGTTTAATTCGTATTTAAGGATGCGGGTTAGATTTTTTAAGATTTGATCTCGAAATGAGTCCAGGAGGGATGATTTGTGAGGAATTGGAAAGATATGATTTGATCTAGTTATTAAATGGGCATGTATTGTAATATGTTACTAGACAATGAAGGCCTATTCAAAGTGGTTTTTTCTCTTGGTTCTCAAGTCTCCCATTGTAAATCAATGTGTTCGTATAGTGTGATTATTTATTATTAATTATTTGGACATGTTAAATATAATGATGATGGTGGACATGTTTATTTTATGGTTATTGTTTTTATTACTTTTGATAAGTTATGATTTCTTTATTGTTTTATGTATTGTTGTGATGATGGCTAGACAATGGTAATGCTTATCAATGTAATGTATTGCTATTATCATTGTAGAATGAACCATGTAAGATACAAACTGAGGTTGGACACTTAGTGTCCAACATTTTGGGTGGAGTTCCCGATGAACTCACAAACATTTATTTGCGAGTAATTGATTTTAAAAATATTTTGATTAGAATCATATAATTTTTGTCATGTTTTGTGACATGTTACAATTTGAACTCACTAAAAAATGAGTTATGAGGGGCATGCCAAGCATAAAGAGACGAGGTTGGACATGTACGTCATTGTCACAAGATAGTAAGGGTAAGAGATTAGGAGGACATGGCATGTGTTTGAGTGTAACATAGTTAGGACACCTCTATGAGATATTTGAGAGATTGTATGGATATGATAAAACACATAAGTCAATTCGAGGGAATGAGCCATACAAGAATGGAAACAATGACCGAAGGTAAGCAATATAGGTGGGGTATTGTTACTTATATTACAATTCTCGATCTCTATATACATATAGATATGGAACATATAAGGGTTGTATGGAGACAAAAGTCCCCATTCATGATAACAACCTACTACGCCATGCAAAAGGAGTGAAATACTTTGATCCAAGCTAG
The DNA here is from genome assembly GCA_009831015.1 of Picea engelmannii. Taxonomy (NCBI): domain Eukaryota; kingdom Viridiplantae; phylum Streptophyta; class Pinopsida; order Pinales; family Pinaceae; genus Picea; species Picea engelmannii. Next base: position 98,954 of record ML806344.1, on the reverse strand, counting down.
GAATAAGACCAAAACATCAAATCTAATTGAAATTTAGTGTTTGTTGAGAACTTTAGGCATTTTTTTTTTATGTTTGGGAGTACTCTCTATGTCAAATAGTGACCTATCATGAATTCCAACCATCAAACACTTTCTATGTGTACTTTAGGCAGTAGATACTTACCAAGAGGGAAACTAGTAGATAGACAATGTCTTGTTATTGAAGCAAATTGAGCACTAGAGAAATTAAAGTTGTAGGGAATAAAAAATTGAAATAAGGACTCCAATGAATAAAATAGGCCTTGTAGTATGTTGGGGATAGGTTAAAAGAAGTAGGGTGGATGAACCCAAAAAATTATAAAAAGGCTCAAAGGGACAAGCTAATTCTAAAGGAATCACCAGGTTAGTATAGACACAATCATTGGAATCGTCATTAGAACACTGGCTCATCAAAGAAAGTAAAGTTAATAAACTTGAAAATTGACATAGAGGGGCCTAATGTGTCCTAAATTGATCCTCAACAAAAGGACTAGATAACACATACACTAGTTAGTGTGATCATTGTTGGAGTGATTTAGACAAAGACATGTCGAAAGTAGGGTTGAAGAAACTAAAAACCAATGCAAATGGGGCTCTAAAAAAAATCCAAGACATTAGGGATGTAACACCCCCCTTTCTAAACCTATTATTATGTGTAATTAATCATGATTTATGGCTTCCATGCAATGGCATAAAAACAATGTAAATGTATTATTGTTTAATTATAAATGCCAACAACTGATTGTGGGGTGAAACCTTGAAGTATTGGCCATAATACCACTATAGGAGAGAGCGAGGAAGCCTATAGAGGGGTTTCACTATGCCTCGACTACGTAACCCAAGCTTCTTTGTTGAGGTATGAAATTTGGGAATATTTAGATATTCCCTTTAATTCTTATTTCAAGGAAAATCAATTAATGAGGAAGGGTTGGTGGTTGAGCAACCAACCACCCTCCATGAATACAGGTATGGGAAATATAGCTAGGACAGTTGAAACTGTCAGCCATAGGTACAATAGGGTACCATATTCTACAACCCCAGATTGACCCACGAGTTGCCTTCTAATAGAAGGAAGGGGACATGTTGAGAACCTTCCCAAGGGGTAATGTGTAGGGGATGCATGAGGGGGGGAAGAAGAATATAATGCAAGAGGGTAGACAAAAAGATATGGAGGTCAGAGATATGGCCAAAAAAGGGAACTCGAGAGGGGTTCTGAGGAGAGGTCTGTAGAAGCACCTAAGGAAAGGAGTTGTTGTTGTAAGAGAAAACACATGAGTGAGTGCAAAACTCCCTAGTAGTATCATGACTTGGCACGAGGGTGTCCTGATGCCGAAGTGACTAAGCAAGCAGAGCCTATGGTTGGGTGGAAAGGTGGACACCCACAATCAGTTGGCTAGCTACGATCTTGTAAACCAAATAAGTGTTTCTTACACCTTGTGTAATTGAATTATAATGAATGGCTAAAATCTTGTATTTACATCTATCACTGTGTAGGCTTTTTGGATGAATAAAGTGGTTGTTTCTTTTCAAGGCTATGTACTTGAATAATGGTGAAACTGTATGAATGTTTGCGAGTAATTGAGTCCTCGATCGAATTTCATAAAGCCAACTTATTACTTGTTATGAATGGATTAAGGGTCTGAGGAAATTGAGTTAAAAAAACAAAACAAGCAGGATGATGCAGCATGAGGCCGCGGGACTACCAAGTCCAAAAGCTCAAATTATAATTCAATTTACATTGAATGAAATCGACGAGACTGAGTAATCGTTGATCCCTAAGCTGAGAGTTAATATCAGTCATCCAAAGATGGTTTGGTTACCCATCATAATCCCATGTAAGCCCATGTGAGGATGATAGTCGTTGGATTAGTGGTGGGTTGGATGCCAACCGTAGATCATATTGAAGGAATGGGAACTCGACAGGACAAGGTTCCACCCCTTGGATTCCATACCTTTATTATACATATACAAGTGTTAACAAGAAGTTTTCATCATGTGTGACGAGGGTGTCACGTAGGTAGACATAGTGGCCAAGGTTACTACGTGGTGGAGGTTGATTTGTCAAAGGTTTGAGAATGGGCCCTAGCGAGCTCAATCCTTTGAATGAGTGCCTTAAACTACGATCGTCAGATCTACGATTCGAGAAATATCGACCGTCAATCCAATAGGTAAGCTCAGGAGGGGTTTCACGTCCCGAGGCATCGGAGCACCAAACCTCGAGAGAATATAAGTATAAACCCCTTTGGAAGTCTCGATATTCAATATCCAGGGACGAAGGTTCCATGCCTTATCGCATATAACCAAGGAAAGGTAAAGATGACATCAACATGACGTGTCACTGCTAGCATGGCATCCAGTGCATCATAGGACGATATATGTCGACCCGTGAGTGGCTGGGAAGTCAAGTGTGAGCCCCTGATGGGCTTAAGCCTTTGGGAGAGTGCCTTAATATCTAAGCTGTTGGATCTAGGAAACCAACATATTTGAGCCATAGATCTGGTGGTAAAATTCAGGAGTCGTAATCCTAATATTAACGTGGCTAAATACCCCGTAATCATCAGACAACGGGCCTCAAGAGTTTTAAGTTACATGAGATAGGGAAAGTGTCAAGGTCCAATGTCTGCTTCGACGAGGACCATCAATCTGTTGAACGACACTCTGAATCTCCACCATCTGGTCCTTAGAGCCGCTTCCACACCGAAGTTGTGGAAGGAACTGTAATAGTCATCCGATCGAAGCGTGAAAGATCTCAGCCGTAGATCTCATAGGATTGTAACCCCAAGAATAAATTTAGTTAATCGTCCCTTAATGATGGGATTACCTTAATTAATTATGGTATTAACTTGATTAAGTATATCGTAATCCCCAAACGACAGACTGCGGGAAGTTTTAGTCTATAGGAGGTTAGTAAGGGGTCACGATACTGATGTCCACAATTACCTGGTGGTGCCATGTGTTGTGACGTGAGTGGTACCACGTGTCTTGAAGATTTGGCATATTTGGACAAAGGTCCAGGTGGAAAATGAATGCCATGTTTCGAGTGGTATGAGTGCCACGTGTAATGCCAGTTGGCATGACTAGATAGGGCCAGGTGCCTAGGACGCCAACGATATTTTAGATCTTGGACCATCGAGAGATTTTTGAAAACAAACCTTATGAAAATGGTCGATAGTCGATGCCTGAAGGATATGAGATGATGTCATTCAACGAATGGGAAGTGGACAAGTGTCAATGCCCCATTGGACAAACCTTGGGTGTTGTGGTAACGTGTGTACCACATCAACCCACGTGGATGTCTATGTGTCACATGGTCATCGTGCCATGTGTCAAGTGGTTTTAGTGTTTTCAGACATAACTCTATGGGAAAAATGTGTGCCACATGTCACGAGATGATAGTGGCCACATGTCATGCCATGGTTAGGACAGGGTCGTGTTTCCTAGGTGCTAGCTCATCTCGGATCGGGCATTTTGAGCTGTGAGAATAGTGGAAGGGTCTGATGTCCTGAGAACTCAAGGGATGACATCCCGAGATGACGTCAGATGACATCACCAACCTTGTGTGCGATGGACAGGTGTCAACACTTGGTTAAATTGGGTGTCGAGAGATTTTCATAGCAAAGTATTCAGCGCATAGAGGGTCAAGGCCCGGTAAGCTGAGGTCCCAGTGGAACATGTGGCAGGCACCATGCCAACGTCCACATAATTGCCACGTCGGATAACATGGGTGACGTGGGGCCACGTGGAAGCATGAAGGGCTTTGGTCAATGAAGGTCCTAAAACTTCAAAGGGCCATAACTTTTGATCTAGACTCTGTTTTGAGAAAAAATATAGTCGTTGAAAGATTTTAGCAAGTAGAAGATGATGGTATCATTTTTAAAGGGATTCAAAGAGGTTCAGGAAAATAAAAAATTTAATACCCCATCCCTTAAAGGGGTACTTAGGGGGTTGGGTGTCTTACAGGTGGTATCAGAGTAGGCTACAACATTAGGCCTGGATGGGCCAAAAATCAGTCATAAGATGGGTATAACTAGGCTAGAGATGAGCTTGTTTAAAAGCGTTCTCTGTGTTTAAAATCTTGTTTAATATATGTTTGAGTTCCTTAAGGAGAAGGACAACATATTGAAACTATACTTTGGAAAGTATGGCTGAAATTACATCAGAGGGATTATTTTGTCCCTTTGTCAAATTGATGATTACTCTGGCAGGAGTAGGAACATGCTAGTAGGCATTAATGGTGAGACCTAAATGAAAGAAAGGAAGAAATGGTAAAATCCTATTATAGGATTGCATGAGTCTAGAAAATGAATGGACTGGTGGTTGTAATGTTGCCTGTAATGTTGCCCTTGCAATTATGATTACTGCTTACAAAAAAGCTAAGCCTTGTATGTATAATTCCTCATGTTTACAAGACTAATGGGAAAAATTGTAAGGTCAGTTTATTTGACCTGCAATGAATGAAACTGGTTGCTGAAATAACCTAGTTAAGCAAAGAAAAATTAGTCCTTTGAATTAATGATAGTCCTCATAAAAGAGGAGAACTGACATAAACATATGAGCCGGTTTATGAGCTCAAGGCTATACAAAGTGTGTACTTGTCTATTGACATGAGCTCTTGTTATGCATGGAAATGTAAGATGTGGATATGTTGAAATGCATAAATAGTGAATAAGAATGTGTGAACATGCAACTATACATGATAAAAACCTGTGGTAGGTTGTAAAGTACGACCTGTTGATGGGTCATTTGGTAAATAATGACATGATGTCGGCAGGAAGAGTAACAACATGAATGAAATGATGACAAAGTTGTTTCCTATTGCCTTATGAAGCTAGGGTTGTAATAAGTACATGAGAGACCGCTACGAAGTTTGATAAAGGAAGTGCTAAAGCATTCCTAGATGACCAATGAGTCAGACTGACATCCAAAGGTGAATTGTAGTCACATGAATATGGCTTGGTGTGATAAGAGAGTAGTAAGAGGGAATTTAGTAAAGGATTCCCTTGGAAGAGGTCTGTTGACCAAGAATGGTTAGTGGCTGGAAGAGAGTCTGGAATAGTTATCCTACTGCCTTTGGTAATGCAATGACTACCCATCTAAAGTGTTGAATTGTGGATTGTTCTTGGAACAAAAGGGAAAGAGTGGTTTCTTTCTGGTTATTGCCATGAAGAGAAGGAAACATAATCATGAATATGTCTGTGAGACTTGTCAGATGATTGGTTGTAATCTCTCAACAGAAAAGGTTGATATTAAAGATCAAATAAATGAATAAGAATAACATAAGAATGTGCAAGTGATGTGCATATATGGTGTATAAGTGTATGTATATTAAAGGGCATGATATGACTGCCTGAGTAAGAGTGTAGTAAGGCAAGGAGTGTGCTTTCCTGGACTGAATAATGCCATGGATGCATGGCTGACCCTATGAAGGAGGGTCTGGGTACTTTGTTTAAATAATAGCTTGAGGAAGTATGTCATTCCTCAGAAAGATCTAAGATGAAATGTTGAAAGGAAAAATGAGCAAGTCTGCTCTATTGATTAAGATAGAAGGCAAGGTGATATTTCCTTTGAGAATCTCATGAACAAATAATGAGTTAAATACTTTTAAAATAAATATGCATATGAAATTGTAAAGTGTGTTGGTGGTGGACACACACAACATGCTAATGCATGTGATTAATGCATAAAAGAACGATTTGAGTATAAACTTATAAGAATAATGTGCATATGAGAATGCAAGTTGATGGAGTGAATGTACATGCTTAAATGTAAAATAGGAATACATAATAAGAATGCATGCTTATATTCGTTATGGAAGATTCAATAAATCTCTGAAATGATAAAGCTGAAGCAGACTCTAGATTGAGATTATTTCAGAAGGTACTAGATATGCAACAAGAGGGTTGCATATTGAAGAAGTTCCTGTGAAGGGACTGTGTAAAGATTATGTTAGTAGAACAAAATCATAACCTTAATGACTGTTGAAAATTAAGTAGTGGGATGCAAAGCCTGTTTATAAAATAATCCTGGATTACATGTTAAAATATAATGCATGAGTGAAAGTTATGCAAATGAATGTTGATCATTCTGATTTCTAATGGTAATGTGCAAAATGCACATGTTCATAATTCTTTGTGAACAAAATGATTGATGTTGTAGTATGTTGATTTATTCGAGAAAGTTCAAGATGAACTTGACTAAGTTTGCTCAAGGAAGAAAACAGGAAGATCCCAGGAGGGGTAGATTGCATAAACACGGAAGAAGAAAAGGGGGACACTTTTCTCACTTTCAAACTCTAATTTATGAGACAAAGTTGTAAGCTTTAAAAGAGAAACTATGAATGAATGAGCTTGGTCAAGCTATATTGTGTGAATGCAATCAAGCCTTGAAATTAATTCAGCTAGTCTGAAAGTTCCCTCATGGGAGCATCCCTTAACTCCTTTATTGTTGTCTATTATGCTTTTCTAGGATGAGAAACTAATATGTTGATGAATGTAAATATGTTTGGCATGAGAAAGTTGATAGCTGCATGACAATGGAGACAACTGAAACATTTCATGTTTGCACTCAGAAAAATATTGAGGTAATGTGATGGAGTACATATAAATATGCTAGGACATATATGGAAAATGTTTATGCTATGGTACTTGCATTTTGTTCGACATGACAATTGATGTAATTGTGAATGTGATGATGCATGATATATGTAGGAAATGATTGAGTTGTTGGGAAAGGACAACTACCAATGGTTGACAACCTCAGGAAGAGGAGAAATACAAGAAGGTTGTTGTTGAAATATTGATGAAGGGACTTGGAGAGTCCCCATAAAGCACCACTAATGAGGTAATGTTAGAAAGAGTGTTGGCAGCCAAAACATGTATAAAAGTGTTCATGCCCATGTGACATGAGAATTTAAAAGTGATTGGGTAAGAATCCCTTCTGAAATGTTTTTATTATTTCATGATATGCTTGTATGATTAAGGAAGGAGAAACCTGAAGGACAGAGGGATGAACCTCTGGCAACCAAGGATGATTGATATCCTTGCAATAAATTCATGAACAAATATGCATTGAATACATTGACTAATGAAAGAGTGATTGGGAACAAAAGTGCCCATAAGCTGCGCATTGATTAAATGCATTGAGGATATGCATGTGGTAAGAGAGTAGGCACGTGTGGGACTACTCATCATGGAAAGTGGATCTTCCAATATCCTACCATAATTGTAACAATGGTAAAGAAAGGAATTGGGTGGCCATGAGTGTTGGCACCTTGGTTATTAGTGCAAAACAATGCTTAAAGGCATTCATGTGAAACCTTTAGTTTCATGTGTAGATTTGAGGCTGAGATCAACTCAAAGAAGGAGGGATAGTCCTATTGTAATAATGAATGTGGATAGAGAAGCCATGAGGTGAGAATATCGGTTGAAATCCAACTCGCTATTTCAAAGTACCTGCCATAAACTGTGGTAACTGAAAATCAACGCAAGGATGCATTGTGTGTAAATGTGGCCATGGACATTGGCACATTGGTTAAATTCATATGATGAATTGATTGCAATTGAAAATGATTGGTATGTTGAAGTAATGCATGTGTAAGGAATGGTATTTCATTTATAATTTATATCATTGAATATGATGCAATTGTTAGTATGCACAAATATTGAAAAATGTTTGGAAGCCAATGCAAGTGTCCAAGGAAAATGTGATGTGCATGAGAACTAACAATTTATTTGGTTGTGTGAATACAAAATTGCAGGAAGAAGGGTCTTGGCTATGGCAGTAAAATAATTCCATAAGTGAGACCAATGCCTGTTGGTTATGAAAGATCCAAACTGTTATGAGAAGGAAATCTCATACTTGTGAATATGGTTCCCATGTTGAATAGATCTGAAAATGAAAATGTGAAATTTGAAATCTGTGGGTGACATATTTGAAAGAAAATTGATTGGAATTGATGATAACATCTCATGAACTTTTGTATGAATGTGATATAGGTGAGATGAAATATCTATCCAGGGAGGACAAATGATGGTTGTCAAAGCTGGAAAGCATGGAAAAAGGCTATTGTAGTGACATGAGAACTTTGTGATAAGCCATGATCCCCAAAGAATATCATATTGAGGTAACACGGGCTGGAGGGACGCCTCGACAAGAGCAAGTCAAAGGGATGCCTCGACTGCAAGACTCGAGGAAGTCTAAAAAATTCTTCTTGTGTGAGAATGCCTTGGCAAGGCAAGATGGATCACTCGAGGGACTGTATAACAGAGAAGGGGATGCCTGAGCCTAGGCCTCGAGGGTGAGTGGCCGCAAGGAAGATGATACTTTGATAATTCTTGTAATATGTTGATTACGATCATGCACACAATGTTTATGTCAAGGAAAATAGTGAGCCAAGTTAATGAGACATCCATATGGATGCAGATCCATGAACTGCACAGATAAGTGTTATGCTGATTTGTGAATATTTCCTCTTGAGTTTAAACAACAATATATGTTTTGCACAGAATTTTAATTAATATGCTTTCTATTGGAATTTATACAGGCATGTGCTAATGCCAAGAGTTTGGAAAAGGACCAGATTAGAAGGAAAGGAAGATGATGTTGAAGCAAATGAAGGATAAAGGCATGGCATGTGTACTGAGGAAGAACATTGAGGACAATGTTCATTTGAAGGGGGAGGGAATTGTAACACACCCCTTTCTAAACCTATGATTATGTGTAATTAATCATGATTTATGGTTGCCATGCAATGGCATAAAAAATTTCTAAATGTATTATTGTTTAATTATAAATGCCAACAACTGACTGTGGGTGAAGCCTTGAAGTACTGGACATGATACCACTAGAGGAGAGAGTGAGTAAGCCTATAGAGGGGGTTAACTATGCCCTGACTAGGTAACCCAAGCTTCTCTGTTGAGGTATGAAATTTGGGAATATTCAGATATTCCCTTTAATTTTGATTCCAAGGAAAATTAGTTAATGAGGAAGGGTTAGTGGTTGAACAACCAACCACCCTCCATGAATACAGGTATGGGAAATTTGGCTAGGACAACTAAAAATGTCATCCATAGGTACAATAGGGCACCATATTCCACAACCCCATATTGACCCACGAGTTTCCTTCTAACAAAAGGAAGGGGATAGGTCGATAACCTTCCTGGGGGGTTACATGCAAGGGATGCACGAGGGTAGCCTGCTGCCGAAGTGACTAAGCAAGCAGAGCCTATGGTTGGGTGGAAAGGTGGACACCCACAGTCACTTGGTTGGCTACGAGCTTGTAAACTAGATAAGTGCTTCTTACACTTTGTGTAATTGAATTATAATGAATGGCTAAAATCATGTATCTATATCTATGACTATATGGGCTTATTGGATGAATAAAGTAGTTGTTTCTTTTCAAGGTTGTGTACTTGAATAATGGTGAAACTTTATGAATGTTTGCAAGGAATCGAGTCCTCTATCGAATGTCATAGAGCCAACTTATTACTTGTTATAAATGGATTAAGGTTTTGAGGAAGTTGAGTTAAAAAAAACTAGCAGGAAGATGCAGTATCAAGTTGCGGGACTGCTAAGTCTGAAAGCTCAAATTATAATTAAATTTACATTGAATGAAATCGATGAGACTCAGTAGCCATTGATCCTTAAGCTGAGAGTTAATATCAGTCGTCCAAAGATGGGTTGGTTACCCATCATAATCCTATGTAATCCCATGTGAGGATGATAATCGTTGGATCAATGGTGGGCTGGACACCAATCGTAGATCATATCGAAGGAATGGGAACTCGTTAGGAAAGGGTTCCAGCCCTTGGATTCCATACCTTTATTATACATATACAAGTGTTAACAAGGAGTTGTGATCATGTGTGAAGAGGGTTCCATGTAGGCAGACATAGTGGCAAACTATGTGGTTGAGGTTAATTTGTGATGCATGAGCATCGTCATCAACGTTCATTAAGCCGAGTGGAGGAAAACTCAACATCGAGCGTGCACGTTAAAAAATGTTTTGAAACCCAAGGAGAACGCATCATTTTAATGTTTTGAAAATATTGTAATTAAAAAAGCTTTTAATGTTTTGAGGCTTGAGCCATTACATGAGGCCACCGAAGATTGTAATTATCTTAATTAGTTGTAGGATTGTATAGATATTGAGCAGTGAATCGTATCTGGGTTGTAAATGCCATTTAATTGTAATAAGCCTTAGTGGTAAAATGTTTGATTATGGTGTGAAAGCATTAGCGTAGTCGGTAGGAAGGCTCGAGAAGCCCCTCTGTGTATAAATATATGTAGTCTATGCCCCGAAATGAGGCTGTTGAAGACAATTGTATTTTGTTGTTGAAGTTCATTGTAAATTGTTGTCAAGGAGAAGTTGAGAGCTGCAAGAGAACTCTTTGTAAGAATGCTTTGTTGAATGAATATAGCATAAGAAGATTACTTCTAGATCTCTGTACATGTTTTCTTTGAGTAATTGGGTAATGTTGTGTTATTTTCTTTATGTGTTTATATGCATGTGTGTGCATTTTATGGTTAATTGAATGAACATGTAGTGTTTTGTAAGTTTCAATTGTTTCTCTTCTGAAGCACGGGTGCAAGGAGTGCACAGTAGC
>ML806344.1:68423-84466 GCA_009831015.1 Picea engelmannii | reverse complement strand
ACTTTGATTGATACAAATTCCCTAACTTATCCCATAGTTCCTTGGCTGTAGATTCTCCCGAGACATTCAACAACATCGAATCTACCAGGCAGAGTCGAATAGTACTCCTTGCTCTTCTGTCCAACTTGTCCCAATCTTCCTTTGCCATACCAGTAACTGGTGTACTAGTAGTTTGTGTACTGGTAGGTTGTGTACCAGTAGCCTGTGTGCTTGTAGGTGGTGTACCAGTAGACTGTATACCAGGATCCACAACGATCCATTTTTCTTTGTCTACAAGAAGGTCCTCCATCTTGAGCTTCCATAGCTCAAAGTTTTTACCGTTGAACTTCTCTATCTCAATTCTAGATGAGCTCGCCATTCCTCTTTGTTTACTCAAATCTCCACTGCAAAATCTCCCACTAAACCCAAGATAAACTTGATCTATCAAGACCGAGCCAAACCCTCAGTAACAAAGGTGTCCCTCTGAAGCCAAAAACGAGCTCTGATACCACATGTAAGTTTTAAACCTGTGAAGTAAAGCAATGCATATAGATTCTTAAGCAATACATAAATTAATCAATGGCTCATACACATAGTACACAGAGATTTTATACCGGAAACCCTCAACTGGGAAAACCTTTCTTATTTTCATTATATCGAATTTCACCATTCGCCATACAATATATACAATGTTTTTAGGTATTCCGTAGATACCAAAACCCTAATCCCTTATTCCGGGATTAATTTACAAATCCGCTAAAAATAGCAAAAACCGCCCAAAAAAATTATTTTGGGGCGTTGCCCCGAACGCTGCGCGTAACCAGGGGGGGGCATACTTTCCCCCCCTGGGACTCCCCTAGGAAAGCGCCCGACGCACACGCCAGAGCTCTAGGTGAAGGGATCGTCAGACACAGTTGTCGTATTTGACGCACCCACACACACACACACATGCAAAGATTATAAAACATACCCAACAGTAAGTGCAAGGAGTGCACACATACTCGTTTGAGTATAAGAGCTCGAGAACACCCTTGAAAGGTGTGCATAGGTCCAACACTTAGTCAAAGTGTTGAGGAGTCTCGAAGAAGACAGACGTAAGGAGTGTGTGGGAAGATTTTTTTTTAAATCTCTAAGTATTGATTTTTCAGAGAAGCGCAAGGTGTGCGCAGAGACCCAAGTCATATGAGTGATAAAGCTCAGGAGAAAGAGCGACCAGAATATTTGAAGGGAATAATCCTTTCATTTCTGAGGTCGAGTGGACGAGATTCACCCAAGGAGGAGTTAAACTTTTCCTAGGCATCAGATCTAGGAAAGTAGAGCGGGTGTTAACCCTTGAAGTCCTTCGAACTTTGTGTATTCAAAGGTTTTCATGTGTTGTGTGTAAAGGAAGCAAGTTTCCCGAAGTCTCAGGAACTAGAGAAAATCTGGACCGTTTAATTGTGGGGACACGTGTCCACATATTCAAAGTAGTTCAGAATTCTGGTTATCCACAAGAGTAGGAGTGTGATTTTGGGAGTGTGCGAGCTTCCCAAAGTTTCGGAGCTCGGAACAAATCCTAATCATCGATGCGAGAGCCACGTGCCAACAGATCCCCAAGTTTGGAGATTTGGTACTCTAGAGGAACTTAGGCATATTTCACTTTGGGTTGAGAACTCATGAAGGCAAGAGTTGATTTCGACCGTCGGTCGTGGAGGGACACATGGAGAGTGGATCTAGCCTCTGCTAGTTCGTCGTTCAGAGGTTGTGAAGGGTTGAGTTGCAAAGATACTCAAAGTCTTGAAGCCTAGAGTGTAGCGTAAACATAGACCCTAGATATTGAAATTCATTGGGAGCCGTAGATATTTGTCATAGTTCGGAGTTCGCGAGTTCGGGAGGGTTGTGCATTGGAGTTGGTAAACTCCCCAAAAGCCGGAGTCCTGAAGTGTTGTAGTTAGTTCCATTCAAGGGTGTTATCCCACAGAATTGGCTATAGGAAAGGTTAATCACAAAGTTCATTCCATTTTATCCTTTTACTTAAACCATAACCAATTATGTTGCAACAACCAAGATCACAAGAAGAAACACCATGCACAAGAACACAAGAAGTATCCTGGGAAATCCTTCTCAACAAGGGAAGAAAAACCAACCAAATCGTTTGCTATATTCTTCAAGAGAAATACCTTCACCACCATGAAAACCTAACACACAAGAGGGTGCTTGCAAACCCTAGAAGACTAGCGCCCAAGAGACGTGCACACTTTTCCCAAGAAGATGTACTTGCTGAAATTTGCAAACTCACACAAAAGATATGATTCCTCAATGGGGAATTTACCTTTACTTATATTAGACTTGACCTATCAACATAAGTGTCTATTGGCACAACACGGCTGACCTCTCTATCTCATAATATAATAGTTATTGAACCAGATTAATTATCTTTTACATTAATTATCAATTACATTAAGGTGGGGCTGACCTGTACCCTTTACATTACAATTAGGGTTACATGCATGTCTGACTCTTGAACAATATAGAAAGGGATCTCATACACCCGCTAGTGCTCAACCACTAGGGGAAGATCCATGGGGATTTCCATATCTCTATCTCATTGCATTACACAGGAGAACCATTCTCACTAGTGCTCAGCCACTAGGATCATGTTCACATGTGCTTGTCCACATGCATGTCCACTCAACAGATCTTCTTTCCCACTACATTACACATGAGATTCATCTGGAGTTCATCATCTCAACTCTCTGCTCAAAGGAGGATAATGCATCATCTTCATCTCTGTCTCAAGATGATGCACCTAGCTCTACGGGAATTCACACGTTCACCATGTGCTCAACCACATGCACGTCCAACTCTGATCTCCTTTCTCACTGCGTTACATAGGATAATCATCTGGAGTTCTTCTCAACTCTCTATAAGGAGGTGGCCATCACTACGTTCCAACTCTATCTCAGATAGGAAGCACACGCCCATCTCAGGGGCTCTCTCGTAGGTTGACTCAATCAGTCTGTGTCCTGGAGAATGTCTCACATAACTGTAATCATCAACAATAAGCTCACAGTGGATGAACTACATGGGATCCTCACAACATATGAGATGAGAACATGGCAAGAGAAACCAACAAAAGGAGAAACTACCATCAAGGCATCAAAAACAAAAAATAAACATGAACAAGTGTCTAATGAAGATCAATCATAAATATTTGATGATGAAATAGCCAACTTCCTGAAGAAACTCAAGAAAGGCACTGGTAGAAAAAAGGGAAAGTTTCCTCTGATATGTTTTAACTTTGGAAAGATCGGACATTTTTCCTCCAAATGTACCTATCCAAAACAAGAAGAAAGTGATGATCAAATAACTTTCAAAGAACAAAAGAAGAGAAAAACCAAATACCAAAGCAAGTTCTACTAAAAGAAGAAGAGCTTTTACACTAAAGAGGCCAACAACTCATCAGAAGAAAGTAAAGAGGAAGAGGAATCTGAGCTTCTATTTATGGGCATGAAAAATGATGATATTGATAATAATGAAGCAAATTCTGAAGATGAAGGAGAAGTAAACCTTGAAGAATAATTTATTAGTGCACTTGAAGAACTAAGGAAGTATAAAAAGAAGAATAAATCATTAAGAGAACAACTATCAGAATATGAAGAAGCACAAAAGTCAAGAGAAAGACAAGTGTCAAAGACCATCAAAGAAATAGAGAAAGTCATCAATGCTTTGAAGACTCAACTTTAGGAAGCCAACAGAATTGAAGAAGTCATTTTAAAACAACTCAATGATAGGGAACAAGACTGTGAAAAGTTAGTGGCTGAAATTGTCCTACTAAAAGGAGGAATTGAAAAAGGAAAGAAGCAATCAAGATTTGAAAATAGTTCAACAATATTGAATGATATTCTTAACAGTCAAAGAGCACCAAGCAATAATGTAGGAATGGGATATGATTAACGTTCAACCTCTACTGCACATAAAACTGATAAAAGGTCGATCGGCTATGCAAATTCTCTTAAAAGTCCCTTAAAAAGAGAAGATAACAAAATGGAAATGACACCATTAAAGACTGTTTTTAAGCATAAATCAACACCTTCTCCAAAAGGAAGAAGTACAATGATCATAAGGACTCCCCCTAATAGATATCATCATATATTTCTTGGATATTGCTATTCATGCAAAAAAATTGGACACAAAGCAATACACTGTAAAGACCATAAAAATTGCATACCAAACAATGTCCAAAGATATAAGAACAACAAGAATGATGTAAAGAAAATAAATTATAATTCATTCTCTCCTTTACAAGAGTACAATGTTGAATGTCACAAGTGCAACAACTATGGACATAAAGACAATGAATGTAGATTACCAATGTAATCCTTGAAAACAAGAAACCTTAACAATCAGGGTAAGAAGATATGGAAAGAAAAGCATATAGAAGAAAAAGAAACAGAATGTAAAGTGGCCATGTATGCAAAGAAAAAAAAGTGCCAATGGTATAATGGTGCTCAAAACATATGACAGGAGATAAAGGCAAATTTCTCACTCCGACAAAGAAGAATAAAGGTAAAGTTACTTTTGGAGATAATGTATCTGCCAAAATACTAGGGAAATGCACAGTTTCTTTGGGAAACAAAGAAAATAAAGCAGAAAACGTGCTGCTAGTAGAAAATTTAAAACCTAATCTACTCAGTCTAAGACAAACTTGTGATCAGGGACATATACTCATTTTTGACTCACAAAAATGTGAAATAAGAAAAGAAGGATCGGGAAAATTAGTTGCTATTGCACCAAGAACCTCAAGCAATGTGTATATATTAGATATTGCGGAAGAAGAAGAATTCCATATGAGTAAAACAAATGAAAGTTGGCTATGGCACAGGAGAATGGGACACGTGAGTTTTGATAACCTGATCAAAGCTAGTAAAGAGGGAGCTGTAAAATACATGTCAAAAGCCATCAAGCCCTCAGATCCTATTTGCAAACACTGTCAATTAGGGAAATATACAAGATTCAAATTCAAGACAAAAGAGCATTTTACATCAAAACCCTTGGAGATTGTTCACACTGACCTCTGTGGGCCCGTTAGGACTAAAATCATACAAGGGGAATACTACTTCATGTTGATCATTGATGACTACACGAGGATGACCTGGGTATATTTTCTTAAAGAAAAATATGAGGCATTTGAAAATTTTAAAGCATTCAAGACTTATGTAGAGAATTAAAAAGATCTCAAAATTAAATGTTTAAGATCAGATAATGGAGGGGAATTTACCTCTAAAGAATTCAACAAGTTTGGTGAAGATCATGGAATCAAGAGACAATTCTCAGCTCCAAGAACTCCTCAACATAATGGAGTTGTTGAGAGGAAAAATAGAACTGTTCAAGAGGCTGCAAGAACTATGTTGAATGAAGCCAAGCTCCCATAATTTTTTTTGGAGAGATGCAATATATACAACAGTCCACATACTTAATTGAGCACAATTGAGAGCTAACCATGAGAAAACACCTTATGAATTATAGTTTGGAAAACCAACATCTGTAAAACATTTCAGAGTCTTTGGAAGTAAGTGTTACATTAAGAGGGATGAAGATAATTAGGGAAATTTGACTCTAGATTAGAAGAAGGTATATTTCCGGGATATTCACCTAACAGAAAGGCCTACAAGTGCTATAATCAAAGATTGCTCAAAATAGTGGAAAATGCAAATGTAAAAATAGATGATCTAAAATTAAGAAAAATTAAATCTCAAGATAAATTAAAAATTGATGAATGGGGAAGAACTAGTGATGAAGAAGATGGTGAATCACAAGATGAAGAAGATATTGAAGAAATACAAGAGAATGGCGCACAAACTGATGAAGACAAGGACGAGGAAGAGACACCCTTACCAAGAGCACCATAAAAAATAGTTCAAAAGAATCACCCTGAAAATCAAATTATAGGGGATAAAGAAGCATGAGTAGAAACAAGAAGGAAACTTAGATTTGATTCTTAACAGGAAATGATTTCAGTGATAGAACCCCAAAAATGTGGAAAAGACAACAAGAGTGAAGACTGGATAAAAGCAATGAGCGAGGAACTTGATCAAATTGAGAAAAATCATACATGGGATCTTGTCCCTAGACCAAAAGACAAGAATGTGGTAGGAACCAAGTGGATATTAAAAAACAAACTCAATGGAAATGGAAAGATCATAAAGAACAAAGCCATATTAGTATGCAAAGGATATGCCCAAGTGAAAGGTATTGAATTTGAAGAGACGTTTTCCCCAGTAGCAAGACTAGAGGCCATCAAAATGTTCCTGGCATTTGCATGCTTCAGAAACTTCAAAATTTATCAAATGGATGTCAAGTCAGCATTCCTAAATGGAACATTAGAAGAAGAAGTATATATTGAGAAACCAGAAGGATTCATATTAACAGAAAATCGGGACTTTGTGTGAAAACTAAAGAAAACTATGTATGGTCTTAAACAAGCCCCTAGAGCATGGTTCTCAAGACTTGATCATTATCTACAAAAAAAAGGATATAAAAGAGGGAGAACTGACAACAACCTATATATCAAAATTGAGGATCAAGATATGATTGTTGTGGTGGTATATGTAGATGATATCATATTTGGAAGCAATCTTATTATACTAAGAAAAATGTTTGCTACAAAAATGCATAAAGAGTTTGAAATGTCTATGCTAGGAGAACTGACTTTCTTCCTAGGTTTACAAGTCACTCAAACAGATAAATGAATATTAATTTCCCAATCTAAATATATCAAAGAAATGCTAAATAAATTCCAAATGGAAGACAATAAACCCATGTGCACTCCCATGGTCACATGATGCAAGCTAAGCCTAGATGATGATTCACGAAAAGTAGACCAAACCATGCACAAATAAATGGTTGGTAGCCTGTTATATGTAACAAAAACAAGACCGGATATCTTGCAGGCTGTAGGAGTAGTAGGTAGATTTCAATTTGCACCTAAATAAACTCACATGAAGGCAGTAAAAATAATATTTAGATATCTTAAAGGGACCGTGGAGTTTGGTTTATGGTTTCCAAAAATAAAAGATTTTACATTGGCTACTTATACTGATGCAGATTGGGTTGGTAGTGTAGATGAAAAGAAAAGTATTAGTGGAGGAGCATTCTATCTGAGAAAATGCCTGGTATCATGGTTAAGTAAGAAATGAACCTCCACATCACTATCCACAACATAAGCATAATACATTGTTGCTGCATCTTGCTACACTCAAGTGATCTGGATGAAACAAACCCTAGAAGACCTACAAGTTATATATGATCATCCAATTACTATCAACTGTGATAACACCAGTGCCATAAATATATCCAAGAATCTTGTTATGCATTCTAAAACCAAACATATCCCAATTAAATACCATTTCTGAGAGATCGGGTTTCTCAAAAGGTAGTCAAAGTGGAATATGTTGATACTAAAGGGACAATTGCAGATATATTCAGAAAACCACTACCAAGAAGTACCTTTGAAAATATTCGACATAAATTGGGAGTAATTCCCATACCTCATTAAAAACCACAAAATCAGAATAAGGAGCACATGGTCAGGGGAGAATCACCTCATGGGGAGCAAATAAAGTCCCTTTTGTCATTGCTGTCAAAGGGGGAGGATCAATAGTAAAATCTAGTTACCAAGTTGAAAATAAAGGGTTCTTATTGTGTTGCCATCAATGCCAAAGGGGGAGAATGTTGGATAGTATTGTCATTGATGTAAAAAAAGGGGGATGAACCTGATTGATCGAAAATAAGCTCAGAAGATATTGCAACACAAAAACACATGCAAAATGCACAATAGTAGAACTCCATAGTCGAGTCAATCGACCATCGGGATGTTGAGAACTTGTGAAAAACACGTAGAATACAGAGCAGTGGAACTCTAAAGTCGGGAAAATCGACCATTGGGATGTTTGGAACTTGTGAAAAGCACACAAAATGTAGAGCAGTGGAACTCCACAGTTGGGTCAATCGAGCATTGGGATGTCGGGAGTTTCTTAAGTTTAACATTACCCCCGACTCCGACTTAGACTTACAGTGCCTCCGACTTTGACTTAGACAAAATTCAACTTATAGTGCCTCCGAATTCAAATCCGACTTGGATAACTTCGATGTGAATTACCTTCGACTTCAACTTGGATAAACATCAACTCACAATGCCTCTGACTTGGATACCATCGATTTTAATTGACTTTGAATTTGACTTGGCTAAAATTCGACTTACAGTGCCTTCGACTTCAACTCCGACTTGGATAACTTCATCTTGGATAAACTTCAACTTACTATGCTTCGACTTCAACTTCGACTTGGATAACTTTGACTTGAATTGACTTCAACTTACAATGACTTTGACTTCAAATCCAACTCGGATAACTTTGACGTGTTGTGCTTTGAATTCAACTCCGACTTGGATAAACTTCGACTTACAGTGCCTACGACTCTAGCCCCAATAATCTTCGACTTATATTTTCCTTTGACTTTGACTTGGATAAACTTCCATTTACAGTAGTTAACTCTACATTACTTTTTGACTCGACTTTGTGGCTTGAGTGGTAGAGAATTTCCCAATGTATAAACAACTAGAGTACAGGTTTTTGTGCCATATTTGTCTAAACCATAAGTCACAACAGTCCACTCATATGGAAATCGTCCATTTTAGGTACATGAAAAGTGCACCAGGAAGCTGAATTCAAAATCTAATCTAAGATTACAGTAAACGTGAGATTAAAATAAGAAGAGTCGAATCATGTCTAAACAACTGATAAAGGATAAATGACTTGATCAAGATAAATATGAAGTCAAGGAAATTGAAGTTAAATATGTAATTAAAGATCCTTTTCGCAAAGAGATAAACAAAGGAGAAAATGTTTTCCTAATTAAAAATGACAACATTTTTGTTATTTTGTTAATTAAATGAAAAGGTGCAATGGTTCATTATTAAAAGACACAATGGTTCAAATTCATACCTTTTTGAATACTATATAAATAGAAAGGTATGGTGAAAGAAAGATTTGTGGTCTACATCTAAAGATCAAAAGCATGTGTAGAGTCAAAGGAAGAAAGACGAAGAAACTTATGAAGTGAGAGTGGAAGGGAGGAGCTTGAGAGGATTGTAGTCCTCTATAGGTTGAAGCCTGAACATCAGGGAGTTGCAACTCCCTTTCAAGTTGGTGCTTGAAGAAAATAGGGGGTCAGTGCCTCCTTTCAAGTTGGTGCTTGAAGAATACAGGGGGTTGGAGCCTCCTTTCAAGTTGGTGCTTGGAGAAGCAGGGAGTAGGTTCTCAGAAAATAAGGGGATTTGTGTCTCCCAGAGTTGGTGCTCTAAAGAGGATTGGTGTCCTTCACAATAACATATTATTCTTTATAAATTTTGTAATTCTTGTTAATTATATTTATATAGTTGATTTCAAATACAAGTCCATTGTTGATCTATTGTGTTGATTAATAACAAAGTAATTACTAATTGTTTAAAAAGGTAATACTGATTCACCCTCCCCCCGCCTCTCTGTATTTCCAACAAATCCAACAAACATATATGATGGAATTCCTTAGAGATGACACCAAGTGAAAAATGTTAAAGACACTAAGTGGGGCCTTTGGACTAGTAGAAAGTAGTCATCAATCATTCAAATGGATGCATATTATTATAAGGATTTAGATATGGTGGGAAGTAGATCAAGTGGACAATATCATCAAGGATGAATTATTTGAATTGGATCATTTTCAAGCCTCTTTTAAATCTCTAATAAGCACATAATTGTTGATTTTATTTTATTTTGTATTTTTGGCAAGATTAGAAGGGGAAACAAACCATTGTGATGGTTTTCCTTCCAAAGGCATCCCGTTAAAAGAAATGAAGGTTGTGGTGAAAAGAGTGACAAGGGATATGCAAGGAGAACTTGGGGATGACAATAGAAAATATGAGAGCTCAAAGAGGGAAACTTGTTTGAATATCGGTGGATGAAGGAGTCAAGGACCCTGTCCATGATGAGTGAAAGTGCCTCTAAGCCATTGCTATCTCCAAATTTCTTTTATTGCTTTTGAGTAACAATACACATCTATGTATAGATCACCCCTCTGTATTTATCTCCCGAGCTTAATAAAATTCCCATTAATGTGGAAATATGTGCGTAATTGTTTTAATTTAGTGGCTCTGGTGTGGATTCATTAGTTTATTGTGTGCTTGAGCGCTTTGGGCTATGAATGTTTTCATGAAAGCTACAAAAATATCAGTCTTGTAAACACAATGTAGGCACCCTACTCTATCCATTGGTTCAAGAGAATGTTGGTTTGTCTCACTTCACGAGTCAAATTGGTATTGCCAATAGACTATACGTTGCATTTTAATACTTATTGGGCATCGTCTTATATCCCTAGGATGTTCACGACATTTTATTTATTGTCTAAGCAAAGTTACATACCCCTAGGTATTTTATTTACGACATGGGTGAATTTACATCCCCCTCGGCATTTTATTCACTACCTAGGTGACTCTATTCACTTGCATGGTCGATTTTCCCTTATTGGTTGATTTCCTTTCATTGTTGGGCCATATTTTTTTTGTTGGTGTTGTGAAGGGCAAAGTTATAGCTAGTTGTTTGGTAGAATTTACCTTCAACAAGAAAAAACAATAATTAGTAAAATAAGAGGCTATGAACGTTATTGAAGAGGTAGTGAATTCAAATTACACAAACAAACAATAATTGAAGAAGCATTTGTGGTGATGAGAAGAACAAGCCATAGGCCTACTGCTTATGAGTCATATGGTATCCGAGTAGGTTCATCAAAGGCCTTGAAGTAGTTTCCATGGGAAAATCCTTGAAGAGGGAGAATTTGGAAGTGTTGAGAGACTTCAATAGGTAGATCCAAGAAGAAAGTCAATATTGGAGGAAGGGAGAAGATGCAATGGAAATATTGGTTTTGGAGCCTGATTATCTTCCTGATTCATAGGTATTTGTTTTCAAATGTGTTTATACCCCATGAAGACTGTACACCCCGAAATATTGTACACTCCTCCATGCGGGGGGGGGTTGCAGGGGGGATTGCCCCCCTGCGAGGTTCGGGGGGATCATCCCCCTAGCTGGGGGGTCCGGGGGCAAGTGGGCCCTCGACGGGGGTTCGGGTGCGAAGCCCCCGAAAGAAAAATTTCCTTGTATATGTATATTGTAATTTCATAGTAGATCTGGACTGTTCATTATAAGGTCGCAGATATGATGATAGAAGTTATGTTAGGTTTTTTTCCCTAGAAGGAAACCCTCTTTTATGAGGGAATTGCATTGCGACTGTGTATAATTTCAAATATTGTATTCTGAGAGAGGAGACTGTGAGAGAAAGAAGAGGAAGTTACAATGAGTGTGTTGTAGGTTGTATCCCTTCACTTGTTGGATAATAAAAAGAAAGGACATGGCAATTTCTCTGGTGGACATAGCCCACACTGTGTGAACCACGTATATATGTGTCTCTATTGTATCATGTATCTTCTGTGTTTTATTTCACATTTGTTTTTAGTTTATTTCTCTGCTATCCTGTTAATATAACAAATGGTATCAGAGGGAAAGGTAACACACATGAAAAGAGGGTTCCTGGTTCGAGTGGGAGAAATGGCGGAAGATAGAAAGTTTAGGGTCGATAAATTTAACGGCCAAAACTGCCAGTTATGGAAGATGCAGATGGAAGATTATTTATATTGGAAGCATCTATTCCTACCATTGGGTGGAATGAAAATAAGCCGACAACCATGAAGGACGAAGAATGGGAGGTTCTTGACAAAAAGGCACTAGGAACGATATGACTGAGCCTGACAGCATCGATGGCTTTCAATATTTTGAAAGAAAATACAACGAAGGAGCTGATGGACGCATTGGCTAAACTGTATGAAAAACCCTCAGTGTCCAATAAGGTATTTCTAATGAAGATATTGTTTAATATGAAGATGTCAGAAGGTGGGTCTCTTGTAGATCATTTAAATGAATTTAATACGATTACTAATCAACTAAGTTATGTAAAAGTTGACTTTGATGATGAGGTCAGGGCTATTCTAATCTTGTGCTCATTTCCAGAAAGTTGGAATGGCTTGGTCATGGCTGTAAGTAAATCTATCTCTGGATCAAACACTTTAAAATTTGATGATGTTGTTGGTGCTATCCTTAGCGAGGAAATGTGATAGAAAAACACATGTGAGACATCAAGTAATGTGTTAAACATGGAGAACATTGGAAGACAAAATGATAGAGGAAAGGGCTCAGGGAACCGTGGGAATTCTAGGAAGGGTAGATCCAAATCCAGACTGGGAAATATAGAGTGCTGGAATTGTGGGAAGAAAGGACACCTAAAGAAAGACTGCAGAGCTCCAAAGAAACAAAGAGATGGACAACAGGAGAAAAATCAGGAAGAAAATGTAACATGTTATGTGTTACAAGATTCTTTGATTCTTTATGTAGATAATATTTATGAGCCTTGGGTAGTAGATTCATGGGATTCATTTCATGCCACACCCCATAGGAAACATATTCTAGATTATGTTCAAGGTGATTTTGGACAGGTTCATTTGGGTGATGATGCACCATGCAAAATTGTTGGAATGGGAAAGGTAAAAAGAAAGCAAAGGAATGGAAACCAATGGTTGTTGAAAGAGATAAGACATGTTCCAGATCTAAGGAAAAATCGGATTTCAACATGGCAGTTGGAAAGTGAAGGTTGCATATCCATATTTACAGATAAGGTGTGGAAGGTCACCAAAGGATCATCGATGGTATCAAAATGAGAGAAGGTAGGTACATTGTATTTATGTACTGGTAATACTGACTCTTCTATCTCTTTAGCTTCTATAGGAGTGGATAAAACAATGTGGCATCATAGGCTTGGATACATGAGTGAGAAGGGGATGCAGATACTTCACAAAAGAAATTTGTTGCCAGATCTTAAACAAATTGATTTGGATTTCTGTGAGCATTGTGTTTATGGAAAACATAAGAGAGTCAGATTTCTCAGAGCCGGAAAGACAAAAAAGAGTGAAAGGTTAGAGATTGTGCATACAGATGTATGGGGACCAACTCATGTATCATCTCTTGGTAGCTCTCATTATTATGTTACTTTTATTGATATGATGCAACTAGAAAAACTTGGGTTTATTGCATTCAACAAAAATCTGATGTTTTTGATACTTTTAAGAAATGGAAAGCTTTGGTTGAGAATGAGACATAAAAAAGGTTGAAGTGTCTCAGATCAAACAATGTAGGTGAATATTGAAACAAGGAGTTTGATGATTACCATTCATACCATGGGATTCGTAGAGAGAAGACAGTTTCAGGAACACCACAAGAAAATGGTGTGTCAGAAATGATGAACATGACAATCATGGAGTGTGCAAGGAGTATGAGATTGCATGTCGGTTTTCCCTTACGGTTCTGGGCAGATGTTGTAGATACTGCTATTTACCTAATAAATAGAGGACTTCAAGCTCTTTGGATGGTGGAATTCCAGAGGAGGCATGGGCAGGTAAAAAGGTAAACTATTCTCTTTCAAAGACTTTCGGTTGTGAAGCATTTGTCCATATTGATAAAGAAAATAGAACAAAGCTTGAGGAAAAATCCAAGAAGTGTACCTTTATTGGATACAATGTTAATGATTTTGGTTATCGCTTATGGGATTATGAAAATCATAAAATCATTAGGAGTAGAGATGTCATATTAATGAGAAGGTCATGTACACAAATTAGTTGCAAGGAAAGAAACAGGAAAAAGAAAAACCAGAATACACAGTGCTTGATGAGATCACTGAAAAAGAAATTTCAAAGATACCAGAAAATCAAAATGTACAACAACATGAACAACAAATACCTCAAACTCCTACAAGTATTGTTAGAAGATCTACCAGATTAAGTAGACCCTCTGAATGATACTCTCCTTCATTGTATTATTTATTGTTGACTGATTCTGGTGAACCAAAATGTTATGAAGAGGCAATGCAGGTAGACACTAAAAAGAAGTGGGAGCAAGACATGAAAGAGGAAAAGAATTCCTTAGCAAATAACCAGACTTGGGACTTGGTTCCAACCCCTGGTTCCATGCCTTCTTTATGTTTATTATCTTCGTTAAGCACATAGATATCATTTTGTTCAATAAGATATTGACCTTTATCCTCGAAGATAGGAAACAAAACTGTACCTTCTTGAAAACTTTCAGGTGCATTCAAATCAAAATTGTCCAGAGATGTTTCTTCATAGACCAACAAATCTTCTTCATCCTCACTATTGTAATAAACTTGTTCTTCCAACTCTTGATCACATTCAAACTTTTGTTCACAACAATTCCTTGAAAATAAGATGAGATGAATATATGGTTTTTCAATAAGAATGAAAAGATGCATGCAAATCCTTTAATGAAGAAATACTAGCAACATGTAAAGGTTTGCACCATTGTCGAATATATCCAGACAAAGAGCTCAATTTTTTTTTCATTAAAACATCTTCATGATAGATATTCAGTCGATGCATGTGATTATGAAAATCCTTTAAGTGTTGTGTAGGAATTTTCTCTCCATCTATATTAAATATGGGAAGGTAATCTACCCAATCTTCCATGTTAGGAACAACATTAGGGAAAGCAGGTACATTTGAAAAATCCAAAGGAGCATACCTTACAACAATATTTGCAACAAAATAACTTGCCATTTGGACATAGAGGAGTCGCCAGTGAAATCACAATGGATTCACTAGGCGAATAACCACACATCATGTGTCTGATCCTTGCTCACCTTCAAGAACCATATTTGATTTTTATAAAACCCTGGGGAAAATATCGAACCTTCTTCCCCGAAAACGACGCCAAACAGAATGTTGCAACTTGAGATGGTTTATGACTATTTAAAAACCATGCCAAGAAATCTTTAAACCAACTTCAGGCCACACGATGGCTCTTGGACTAGAGGAGACTCCCTTAGAGATAAATAAGACTCGTTGCCTATTATCACTAGGCAATAGCTTTCATCATTAAGATCATAATGCCAGAGTTAAAAGTAAAGGATTGGGTAGACATGGTTGAGGATAAAATGACAACAGTCTGGAATAAAAATACATTGTAATTCTCAGATAGTTCAAAGGATTATCCATTGGGCATGGAGTCTCGAAGAACATAGCATAAAACTCAATAGGAAAAAGATGGAATAAATGAGGAAAACAATAAATCTTAAACTCAAATGGTGAGTAAAGAAGTCACCACTTCAACTAAGATGAAGAAAAGATGAGTGCTGGGAATAACTTTGAATGAATCCAGTGAAGTAAAGATTATGAAAGCACTTAAAAGTGAATTCAGTTACTAATCATCTGTAAGAAACCTACAAATATATGATCATATATATTGAAATGAAGAAAAAGGGTTCATTGAGATTCAAAATCCTTATTCTAAAGCCTTCCGTTTTTCACATATATTCTATACAACACAAAAAATATAAAACCAATTGTACCACAATCTGGATTTTCACTTCAAAATACATAAAGCTAAAATATGCAAATCACTTAATAAGATAGAGAAGAGAGGTGGAAACAAAAGAAGCTTAATACAATAATATGAAGGGAAAACAAGGCTCTATTGCATTCCAGATATGAATCCAAGGAACAACCCCTTGAATATGAGAAATTTACAAAATATGATGACCCCTTGGGCTTACGAAAACACAGCCTTGCTGTTAAAATATTTCCTAACCTATTACCTCCTTCCTTGTGAATTCCTCTGCTATTGTTTATATCCTCTTTGGTTGCTGAATGAATCCCTTCATTCCTGGGATTAGTTGCTCATCTGCTGCCTGGAAAATTGGATCTATTTGTTAAATGACTCCCATCATTTCTGGTACTGATTTCTAAATTAAATTTGAAAATATCCACTTTTTAGAAAATTCGACACCTCTAATAGATAATTGTTCCTCTTTAACAATAAACAAGGAATTTGTTTTATAACATTTAATTTCCAATGATATCTCTACTCTCCACATGTTTTGCCATCTCAATTCTAATTTGATGATTTGTTCTGTATTTTTCCAACCACCCAAAA